>JAAEAF010002263.1:0-170624 GCA_011037195.1 Triatoma infestans
ACTGGAGTAAGAGAAAGTTGGGTGAGTGTTTCACACCAGATTTTTTTGTTTAGAATCTTGTTTCTTCTATTCCTCACACCAATTTATTTACTTAAAATATATTAATATTATGCATTTTATCATAATCTATGGTTTTTCTTAAATTAAAATAAATGGTTGTATACAAGCAAATCATAATTTCAGTATCGAAGGCTTTTTCCGCTAATTTACAGCACTAGTTAAGGTGGTCACTTATAAAAGACCGCTAAATTTCAGTGGGTACTTTCTGTGTTAAAAGTGGTAAAGTCTGCAAAGATCCGATATTATTATGAAAACTAAGAACCTTGTATTAACATAAATACTAAATGCAGGATCCCATTTTGTAATGGCTATTAACGGACTATTAAAAATGGCCACCTCGGAAGAGGCCCTAAATAAAAATGGCTACTACCTAGTGGTAAAAATGGCCATTGGTGCAGAGAACCTATATTGTAATCACTATTAACGAATAGTTAAAAATAGTCACGTCTATTAGCAGGTTTCTCTCAGTTTTCCAACTTCCATTACGGAAATCATTATATCCTTCCTATATATTGTTCACTTTTAATTCTTTCTCTATTAGTAAAGGGGAAGTATTGTAATCGTGTCAAATTTTCAATAGCGAGTTTTCACGGAAATAGCCGTTTTGAGTTACGCTGAGTCCAAAAAAGTGGTTTTCAGAAAATGGTCTATGTGGTGTGCATGTGTAAGTGAGCCAACCTAGCTTCAAAACGATAAAATCGTTTTTAGATGAAAGTTCAAATTTGTATTCCGGTTTAGGGTATTACCATAGTGTAACCAACAGTTCTCCGCCCGGCCACCAGGTTTGCACCAAGTGGACCTTTCACGAGGGAGGCACACCCCCACTACACTAGGACTCTCCTACTCCTCTACAGAGGGGAGAACTTTCACCGGCTAGACCCGCCTACTGGACACCATCCCTACCACCTCAGAATCGTATATAAGGGGCCATCCACGACCAGAATAATCAGGGAGAGAGAGAAGTACTCAGCGATTAGAAACTCTTCTAATAGTTTTGGCGCTAGCTAGGCAGGCCCTTAACTAACTTCTCAGAGCATCTGCGCTAGGCAAGAGAGCCAGGCCGTTTACTCATCCAGCGATCACCGTTTCAAGACATCTGCGCTAGGCAGGAGAGCCAGGCCGTTTGTTCGTACAACGATCACCGACAAGTAGTGTGCGCTAGGCAAGAGGGCCAGGCCACTCTACTCGACGAGCGACGATTGACAATCTGTGTCACTCCCTGAGCGAACAGATTGGTCATAGCAACCATTTACTGTATATGTTTTTCAGAATATATGTAACATTTTACTAAGTGTGCTTTGACATTTACTGGGTGTATTTTATTTTGCAGAATCACGAATCCTAGTTCCCCACACCCCCGGGATATTTATTCTGGGAGTGTCTTATAAAAGAAATGGCGCCCAAACGTGCAGCACGAGCTCTAGAACGACCATCGACGGAGCGACAGCCCAGCCCCGAATTAGGAGACATAAGCATGCAGCTCACCCCAGAGATGTTGCAGCAGCTGATACGAGGCATCAATCAAGACAGGCAGACCCAGCAGTCTTGGGTGTCCGCACGCTACGGAGGAAAACCAGGAGAGGACCTGGATGTCTTCATCTCCGCAGCAGAGACGTACAAGGAAGCAGCCCGAGTGAGTGACAACCACGCATTAGCCGCACTGCCCATGCTACTCACAGACGTTGCAGGAACTTGGTGGCTCGGAGAGAAGGAAACCACCACAACATGGCCTGACGCCATACAGCAGCTGAGGCGAACTTTTGGACCTAGGAAGTCCAACGATCAGCTGTACCGAGAGTTTTTCAACACGCCGCAGGACAACAAGACCAGCACGGACCAGTTTGTCTGCAGCAAGCGAGCAATACTTGCTCAAATAACCCCGGCTCTGGACACCCATGTTCAGCTGGACATGACCTATGCGGTACTCCATCCCAGGTTAAGGACCCGCATCAGGAGGGAAACTGTCGATACCTTCTGGGCACTCGTGCAAGAGGCCAGACGTATCGAGCAGTATGAGGACCCAGCACCAGCAGCAAAGAAGCCAAACGAGAGGACAGGTGGCACTACCAGGGGTGACTACTGTGGCATCAGAGGCCACTATCAGAAGGACTGCAGGAAGGCAAAGGCAGCCCACCCGCACAAGCAGCAGCCTACAGCACAGGCGACCTACAGTTGTTTTGGTTGCAACAGACCGGGAGTATACAGGAGGAACTGCCCGGACTGCAACCAAACGAAGACGCAGCAAGAAAGAACAGGCTCTTTCTGTGCTGCCCACATACAGATCCGCACCCGGCAGAGGCCAGCACTCAGCTTTGCCGTGCGGAACCTAGAGGGCACTGGCTTTGTAGACACAGGAGCCAAGACCAGTATAGGCAGCCACCAGCTGCAGACCCTGCTAGAAGAACGAGGACATCCCCTCACCCTAACAACTGCTACGGTGACGCTAGCAGACGGAGAAGAAACAACGCAGCAGGTTGCACAGACGCAACTGCCAGTCAAACTGAAGGGAAGGACAATCCCGACCAGTTTCACATTCTTCCCGGGAGCCCGGAACACCCAGACGTTGCTCGGAATAGACTTCATTGAGGGCGCTGGACTTATATTGGATTTTGGAGAACACAGGTGGAGGTTTCATGACAACCCCACACTCTACCCATTCACCAGAAAGGACAAGCCAGCACCACCACAGTTACAGATGGACACTGTGACTATGACACCGCAGCCAGCACTACTCAGCCCACTGCCGCTGACTCCAGTGAAAGGAGACACACGAGTTTATAGAGAAACTCAGAACACGGTTGTGAAGGTACCACAACCCACATCAGAAAGGATCAGCCCACCGCCGCTGACTCCAGGAGCAGAAGACACACGAGTTTATGGAACAACTCAGGAAGCGATTGTGCAGACGCCACAATTCGGGACAACCATGGTCAGCCCGCTACCACCCACACCAACAAGAACGCTAGGAGAGATGGAAGCTACCGAAGAGGCCATACTCGGAGGCTATGGACCCTCACCACCGGTACAACAGGACACCACCAGGGGTAGGTGGATAATACACCGTTGCGAGTCCACCGAAAGGACTCACCACACGCCCACCAGGCATAGCCATCTAGACTTCCATAGGGTATGGGCGGATGACACCCTATGGCCATCGGAGGAGCAACTACAGCTTTTCACCACAGACGTGGAGCTTAGAAAAGACGAAGGCACCCGGCTCACCCGAGCACAACAGGAGCAGGCTAATGAGATACTTGCTGCTCACGAGGACGTGTTTGGAATTCCTACAGAGCCTACGCCACACGCAGAACACAGGATAGACACCGGAGAGGCATCACTTATAGCAGCACCGCCATACCGGCTATCACCTAGCAGACGTCACATCTTGGAACAGGAGATTTCCCAGATGCTGGACGGACGGATCATCGAGCCCTGCGACAGTGAATGGACCTCACCCGTCGTCATGGTGCCCAAGAAGGACAACACGTACAGGCTATGCATTGACTACAGGAAGTTGAATGCAGTCACTAAAGCAGATCATTATCCACTGCCACGGATAGATGACATCTTGCACACTGCTAAAGGGACGCAGTATATGAGCACGCTAGACTTCAGAGCAGGGTACTGGCAGATCAAGGTGAAACTAGAGGATCGAGATAAAACCTGTTTCATCACACCTTTTGGAACCTACCGGTTTAACAGAATGCCATTCGGCTTACGCAACGCACCAGCCACCTTTCAGAGACTTATGGACAAGTTTCGAACTGGACTCAGCCACATCACACTGCTAGTCTACCTAGACGATCTAATAGTGCTCTCACCAGGCTACGAGGAGCATCTATCAGACCTACAAGAGGTATTTCAGCATCTAGAGAAGTACAAGCTGAAGGCCAACCGGCCCAAATGCCACTTCTGCTGCGAACGAATCAAGTACCTAGGCCACGTGATTACGCCTAGAGGAGTCACCCCCGATCCAGAGAAGATCGAAGCTATACTCAAGAGACCCGCACCGAGGAACGTAAAGGAACTTAAGAGTTTCCTTCAGACCTGCTCGTGGTACCGACGATTCATCCCAGACTTTGCCAAGATCGCTCGACCGATGACCTTGCTCACCAGGAAAGCCGCCACATGGACATGGACCACCGACCAAGCAGATGGATTTGACCAGCTAAAGAAACTACTGACGTCAGCACCCATCCTCCAGCCTGCCGATGAGACTCGCCCCTTCACTATCAAAACCGACGCTAGTGCTTATGCTATTGGAGCAGTCTTAGTCCAGGGGGAGCAAGAAGAAGAACATCCCGTGGAGTACGCCAGCCGCCTGCTTACAGCGCCTGAGAGAAACTACACGACGACCGAACGAGAAGCACTCGCCTTAGTATGGGCAGTCTTCAAGTTCAGAGGATATATCGAGGCCAGCCCCACGTTGATAGTCACAGACCACCAACCACTACAGTGGCTGATGACCCTGAAATCACCTACAGGCCGACTCGCCCGTTGGGCCCTGCAATTACAACCCTACGTATTTCAGATCAAATTCACACCCGGAAGGAGCAACGCAGTGGCCGACACGTTATCAAGGCCCCCTGAAGAAGAGAATTACGCAGTCTGTACCCTCACTATAGACATGCCGAGAAGAAGCGCTACGGAGATCCGGGAAGAACAGTCCAAGGATCCCGAGCTGAAGAAAATACTAGACGCCTTCACCGATCCAGAGCAAGATGGTGAAGCAGCTAGATGGTCCGCCAGAGGTTATCTAATATCGAATGGTTGCCTTTACAGATACGCCACCGACGAGGAGGGGGACAACGCACAGCTAGCTGTTCCAGTACACGAACGAGTAGCTATACTAAAGGAGTACCACGATGCGCCCACAGCAGGACATAACGGTATTCACAAGACCTACCAGAGGATAATTCAGCATTATTACTGGCCAGGAATGCGACACAGCATTGAAGAGTATATACGAGCTTGCACGACATGCCAGAGGTACAAGGCATCCAACTTGAAGCCCGCAGGACTACTCAGGACCCCACCAATGAACCAGCGATTCGAAGTCATCGCCATAGACTTATTCGGTCCCTTACCCGAATCAGTCGAAAGGTACAAGTGGATATTAGTCATCGAGGACACGGCATCCCGATGGATAGAGCTTTTTCCCTTACAAGAAGCTACGGCACAGCGCTGCGGAGAACTACTACTAAACGAGATCTTCTTACGATACGGAATACCAAGGAAGATGATCAGCGACAATGGAACGCAGTTCATCAGTCACGTGATGCAGTACATCACCTTCTGTTTAAGCATTACACAAGCCTTTACACCAGTCTACCACCCGGCAGCGAACCCCGTGGAGAGACGAAACCGAGAACTGAAGACGCAGTTAGCTATCCTCGTAGGAGAAGACCACAGCGATTGGCCAAGGAGACTGCCCGCTATCAGATTCGCTCTCAACACCGCTGAATACCAGGCTACCAAGATGACGCCTGCATACTTAACGTTTGGAAGAGAATTACGGACCCCCGCAGAGATCCAACATGACTTAAGAGAAGTCATCTCTTCAGAGAATTTCATCGCCGAAATCACGCCAGCCCTCTCGCGCATGGCAGACACCTACTATAGAGCCCGAGACAACCATGAAACGGCACAGGACCGGCAGAAGAAATACGCAGACCAACGAGCACGTCCCGGACCCCAGGACGCGCCCGGAGACCGCGTGTGGATCACTACCCACACACAGAGCAGTAAGACGAAAGGACGAACAGCCAAGTTCGCTCCACGAAGGGACGGACCCTACGTCATTCTACACGCACAGGGACCCGTCAGCTATGAAGTAGCAGCCGAAGACACCCCGACGATACCACTGGGCAAATACCACGTGTCAAGCCTGACGCCCTGCACCGCAGACGCCCAGGAGAAGCCAATCCGAAGGTTAAGGAAGAGAGGCCGACCACGCCATTGATGTGAGCTCAGCCATTGCAAGCAACACCTGAGCTCAAGGGGGAGGATGTAACAACAGTTCTCCGCCCGGCCACCAGGTTTGCACCAAGTGGACCTTTCACTAGGGAGGCACACCTCCACTACACTAGGACTCTCCTACTCCACTACAGAGGGGAGAACTTTCACCGGCTAGACCCGCCTACTGGACACCATCCCTACCACCTCAGAATCGTATATAAGGGGCCATCCACGACCAGAAGATCAGAGAGGGAGAGAGAGAAGTACTCGGCGATTAGAAACTCTTCTAATAGTTTTGGCGCTAGCTAGGCAGGCCCTTAACTAACTTCTCAGAGCATCTGCGCTAGGCAAGAGAGCCAGGCCGTTTACTCATCTAGCGATCACCGTTTCAAGACATCTGCGCTAGGCAGGAGAGCCAGGCCGTTTGTTCGTACAACGATCACCGATAAGTAGTGTGCGCTAGGCAAGAGGGCCAGGCCACTCTACTCGACGAGAGACGATTGACAATCTGTGTCACTCCCTGAGCGAACAGATTGGTCATAGCAACCATTTACTGTATATGCTTTTCAGAATATATGTAACATTTTACTAAGTGTGCTTTGACATTTACTGGGTGTATTTTATTTTGCAGAATCACGAATCCTAGTTCCCCACACCCCCGGGATATTTATTCTGGGAGGGTGTTATAATTGTTATAATAGGATTTAAACAGTGAATGGGTCATCTGGTCAAAATTCCTCAACCGGAAGTACCACTTTACTAATTTTTTTTTTTTTTTTACTTTTTTCGATTTTCTCAAAAATGGATCCGACGATTTTCTTTAAGCTTGGTATATCGACTACAGAGACAAAGAGCTACAACTTTTATTTGAAATATTTCTCTGGGAAAATTCATTTAAGGGGGCTTTTTAAGGAGGAGTGGGGTTAGGTTTTCCTCTAAAGCGCTATTTCAGTTTACTACACAATTCTGTCATCTAAATAATTTAATTAGAATTGAATATGTTTGACAAAAAAAAATCGGATGACCGGACGTGCGTTTTTACTGAAATGTGTTTTTTTTTTCAGTTTTCTGGTATTTTCTCAAAAACGGACCAAACGATTTTCTTTAAAGTAGCTATGTGTACTATACATGTAAAGAGCTGTAACTTTTATTTGAAACATTTCTCCTGATAATGTCATATATAATGTCATCGGGAGGGGCAGGGTTATGTTTTTCTCTAAAATGCTATCATAGTTGATTATACAATTCTACCATCCAAACGAAATTAATTAGAAATAAACAGATGGCCAAAATTCCAAGTTTCAAGAAAATTAGTAAACCGGAAGAGCGCTTTTACGGAACAATTTTTTTCAGTTTTCGACGAATTTCAAATAAATGTGATATATACTAACTATAAAATTTGTCAATTTCAATTTTGAAAATTGGAGTAAGTTAAAGTTGTGTGAGTGTTTCACAGTAGATTTTTTATCCTTATTTTGGGGTTGAAACTGTACAAAATATTGAAGTGACATTTAAGAAAAAGCCCTGAGTTCACAGTTCTGTTAAATTATCAGTAAAATAGATATCTCTAAGAAAAATATATGTGAATACTTATAAAATGTATGCGAATGCATAGTAAATAAGCTGAGATTACAGAATATTTTTTTTTTTTTTTTTACGTAAAATCTTGGGAGGGGGAAGTTAAGTGACACATTCGTCCAAGGTTTCGTGTTCGGGGCGACCTTTGGTATCAAAACTGTCAACATATGCAAAGCATATAAACAATTCTAAATTCAAAATTATTTTCAGAATCAGGTAGTCTCAACATAATATATTTCTGCAGAGATCTCGAATTTTTGGAAACTAATATTTTTCTCTTACAAGGGACTGAAAGGAAAAAGGCTTAGTGGCCTTCTTAGAAATACTTCTAATGTTATTTCTCGAATTTGTTAAAACATTTTCCTTGAAGATTTGTAATAGAAATTACAAATACTAATTACTAGAAAATTCTCTGGTTCACTGAAGTATAAGGCACATTAATGTTAACTTGGGTATGTGGATATTTGGATGAATAATTACCGAACATTTCTCATACTTGAAACTAATGTTATAAACGGGGTACATATAGGTTGATTAGAATATGGCGTGATGTTTTAAATATAGGCAATGATTAATTATTTCTTATTTGACATAACCTTTATGTATTTTTATTTGTTTCTCCACATATTAGACCAGACTGATCCGTAACCTTATAAAATCTAGTCCTTACCTACAGATTTTTGATCGAATTTTGTAAAAATTTGATGCTAGCTTTTGATTGAAACAATTGAAACAAAACTCTCAAATATTTGTTGTTTCAAACACAAGCAAACAAGAATCATCTGTTATCAGACAAATGTTTAGTTCTAATGTTTTACACTAAATTGTAATATTATTGTTTTTTTTTTTTAATTTTAAGGCGCGTCAACAACTATGATCATTGGCGCCCGGAGCCTTCTCAGTGCACTGCCGGGCTTCCGGACAGTGTTCTCTCGTTACAGACAACACTGTCCATCACCGGACAGTGAGCTACTAGAGGCTTCTAGGAAGAAAAAAAATCTAAGGGCACCACAGCTGGACTCGAACCCGGCTCCTCCGCATGGGAGTCCAATGTGCTAACCACTGAGCTAATTCCTTCCCCTATTATTATATAAGAAATATACATTAGAGAATTTTTTGGAAATAACTTGTTTTATTTTGTGAATACCGGCCATAAATATTGGGTTGTATGGACATAATAATAACTGAACTGATACAATGCAAATGCCTATTTTTCAGGCAGGCTTAACGTCCAACTACCAAATTAGGTGTCGTGGACGGGGGCGGAAGCACCTACTTTACTATTAACATTTTTTAAACAAATATAAAATTTAGCAGTGGGGTCCTCCCACTTACAAGTCCATGCTCATAACCACTGCACCAAACCCGCCCCACATACAGTGTATATTGTGTGTTTACACAGTGCTAGTACTAGTTTATCTAGATTATCATGTAATAACACGAGGCTAGCGTTGCGGACTTAATTATTCAGGCAAGATATATATATACTAGCGCACTTCCGGTCAAACTCGGAATTTCAGCAACATATCTAATTCTAATTAATACTATGTAGATGATAGTTGTATAATAAACTGAAATAGCACTTTAGAGGAAAACCTAACCACATCTCCCCCCGAAAAGTCCCCTTAAATGCATTTTAAAGAAATGTTTCAAGTAAAAATTGTAGACCTTTGTATATGTAGTTGATATACCATGTTTAAGAAAATTGTTGGAGCCATTTTCGAGAAAATTGCAATAAAGTGAAAATACTATTCAATAAAGTGGTACTTCTGGTTAAGGAATTTTGACAGATAACCTATTGTCAGATCCCGTGTTGATACTCAAACGGAATATCAAGTTTGAACTTTCTACGATTTTTCGATTTCGAGTTATACTGTTCACATACATACAAAACACACACCACTAGCTAAAAACCACTTTTTTTGGATTCAGGGGACTTCAAAACGGATATTTTCGGTGAAAACTCGATATCGAAAATTTGACAAGATTACTGTTACTTTCTCTTACTAGGAGGAGTAAGAGAAAATAATAAAAGTTATTTAAAGTAAGTTAGTTTAACAACGCAAACAATACAAAAACATACAAAACAAAAGTTATTAAAAAGGGGTCTGATAATAAAATGTGAACTTACTGTGAAATATACGCCTGATTGTGTTTGTACAAATTCTTTGTTATCAGATCGTCTTTTATGGAAGTTTTTCATTTTCAAGGGACTTTAATAAAAAAAAAAAGAAGATTTTTTGTTTGGTGAACTGTGATGTATAATAAATACTCTGATAAACAATACTGTCAAACTGTGATGTATAATACTCGCTTCACTGAACCACACAACATTCATTTATCAGAAGTAAACATACAATACTAATACTTAGAAATAGCAGTGAACTATTAAATCAGCTGGTTAATGGCGGCGGACGGCGCGAAAATTTGAAGTTGTAATACTAGGTTGAAAGCTAACATCTGCAGACGCAATACAACTAGAACCTAGACTGCGATGCGACACTTGGCTTTGCAAGCTTCTTTTTGAATGTGTAAAAAACAATAAAAACACAATTATATAAATTGTTGATTAAGTGGATGGATAAATTGTTTGTTATACATTGATTTATTGCTTTTTTATATTCAATTATTGAACATGAAAAGAAAATAGGGATTTAGATTATAAGATATTGTGATATTTTTGGCATTTAAATATTTGGTGTTTTATATATAAACTATTCAAAATTTCGCAAAACTTGTGGCATACCAAGGGGCCGCAAAACCCAGTTTAAGAGCTACTGATATAAACTGCTGGACAAAAGTTTTTGCATAAAATTTCAAAATGATGTAATTTGAGTTCAGTCTATTACTGTATTTTTTATTTTTTTTGTAATACATTCGTTGTAAATGAACTCTGATCCACGAAGAAATAAGAGACTAAACCATTTGTTTATGTTTTTGAGTGACTAATTCTCTGAACTCTTGAAAACAAGATAAGAAAATCCCAGTTCACTGCTTGTGGTAATTTCTCTCTTCTACACATTTTCGTTGAATTTTTTCTTATCAGTTCTTTTTTATTTTTACTTTTTGTTCTTAACATGCCTCTTCATGGTAATTATTCGGAAGAAATTGCAGTACGTGTGGTGACATTAAACATGAGGAAGGGCTGGAATCAAGCAACTATTGCTCAGAGACTACGAATGAACCAATCCACTGTCTTAAGAATTTCAGCACGAGGGAAACTCATAGCTACTCCCGACGGCAAGTTACAGGCCGCCCTAGAAGTACAACCCGGATAGATGAGAGATTTATTCAGCTGAATTTCTTACATAACAGGTTTGTCACTAGTAATCAATAACTAACTACAATTGATCGCTTCTGACTGTAATGTCCACATTTCAAGTGGGACAGTTAGAAGAAGATTGAATGGAGCCAACTTGGCTTCCAGGAGAGCCGCTACTGGCCCTCTTCTTTCCGGACCCCATAGAGTTGCTAGACTTCAATATTCTCGTGAACATGTCAATTGGACAGAAGAAGAATGAAGACCTGTCTTATTCACAGACGAATCGAGATTCACTCTATTCTCTCCAGACGGAAGGGGTGAGAGTGTGGAGGCGTCAAGGGGAGAGATATGCAGAGGCTAATATCTCTCCAAACATGAGTTTTAATGGAGGTGGGATAATGGTTATGGGGAAGACTAAGTTTTGATGGGCGTACAGACCTACACATTGTTGACACTGGTATATTAAACGCCCAGAGGTATCTACAGGAAATTATTCAGCAATATTTTATACAATTTGCCGAAAGAGTCGATGATAATTTTTTATTTATGCAAGACAACGCCAGATGTCACACTGCTCGAGTTGTCCTGCAATATCTACAAGATGTTGCAACTAATCATTTGGTTCCCCCCACCGAGAAGTTCAGACCTAAATCCTATAGACCACCTTTGCACTATTGGAAGATGTCTCAGGCTTTGCCCGGATTGCCTTAGCTCTCTCATGGAGCTACGTATAGCGATTATTGAAGAATGGTATGGGATCTCACATGAGATTATTCAAAATTTCATTGCTTCCATGCCGAGGAGCTTGGTGCGGTTATCAGAGCGGTCACAGAATATTGTTGAAAAAAAAATACCAATTAAAAAATAACAAGAACTGTTTTAGTTTTGAATTTTAGATTACTTTTTATTATTTTGTTGAGATTTTGTTTTTTAATTTGTGAAAATAAACAACTTTTTACTTAATTCTTGGTTATTTCTCTTTTGTTCCCTTGGACTACAGTCCGCAAAAAAAAAATACAGTAATAGATTGTAACTTCAAATTACATTTTGAAATTTTATGCAAAACTTTTGTCCAGCAGTTTAGATTGTATAGAACCTACATTGAATTGAAGTTATATTTTAGAGAAATGGTTAATATTACTGTTCCCCCACAATCCCCTAAAAAAAAATCAATTCTCCAGGTATATATTTTAAGTTTAGAAAGAAAGTCATGAAAACCTGGGAAAAAAATGAAATCAGCAAAATCATACTTCCGGTTGATGGATTTTACGCGGAAACCTTTGTGTCAGATGCGGTTGTCGTACCTAGATGATGGTCAAGTTCGTGCTTCCTGCAACTTTTCGTGTTTTAGGATATTTTCCCACACACACATTAGACTATTTGCTAAAAATATTTTTTTTATACTCACGGGATATCAAGTATTTCCGGTGCATGAACTTCTATTCGAAAATTCGACACAACCGCAATATTTCCCTTTTACCTATCAGGGATAAGAGAAAGTAAAAAAAATCTGGTGTGAAACACTCACACAACTTTCTCTTGCTCCAGTTCTCAAAATTATAATTGACAAATTTTATAGTTTGTATATCAAATGTAATGAAATTCGTCGAAAACTGAAAAAAAAAACTGTTCAGTAACAGCGCACTTCCGGTTTACTAATTTTTTTTGAAACTCAGAATTTTGGAAACTCTATTTATTTCCAATTAATTTTCTTTTTGGATGATAGAATTGTATAATCAACTATGATAGTACTTTAGAGAAAAACATAACTCCACCCCTCTTCTAATGGTGCCCTTAAATGAATTTTCCTAGAGAAATGTTTTAAATAAAAGTTGTAGATCTTTGTATGTTTAGAATTAGATAATGCAGGGGGGGGGACTAAAATCCAGGCACCACAGCCTCCCATTGAGGCTTATTGTGCCAACCTCTCGAAACCTAGTAGTGAAAGCCCCCCTCTTCATGAGGTCCAAAACCTTCCGCACCAGTCCCTCTGAAGCACGATTTCATCCGGTATCAACGTGCCGAAGAATCTCGTACCTCAGTTCTGCCGATGCAAAAGCAATCAAACAACAAGGTGAGAGGCGTCTCCTCCTCCTGTGCCACAGGTCTACCAAAGGACTCTGTATCCACTAGCCCCACCTGGCAAGATGTTTTTTGAACCCATCCATGCCCAGCTAAAAACAGGCCTGTTATTAGAGAACTTGATTACTGCTTAGTCCCAGGGTTCTTGTTGTCTATGGTTTCTTCTACAACAGCTTATGGCAGACCCATTTTCCAGTGTTTTGCCCCAGTACTTAGGCTCCAGTGACGATTATGCTCCCTCCGAGTCCGTTCTCTCAGAGACGCCTTCGCCATACTTTTGGCTACCTCTAGAGCAGGTTCTGCCCCACAGATGGGAGTATTCGCTCCTCTCTGGCCAGTTGGTCGGCTATTTCGTTACCTGTTATCCCCTTATGCCCCGGCACCCATATTAGCCGAACTTTGCTGTGCCGGGATAACGCCTCCAGGGAGTCTCTACACTCCGACCAGGGAGGGGGTAATTCTGAATGCCCGAAGTGCATTCAGCGCGGCCTGGCTGTCCGAGAATATGCATATCTCTCTATTCCTAGAGCCAATGCGCAGATTCTCCTCACTACAGATCTTTATTGCATAAACTTCAGCCTGGAAAATTGTGGTATAACCACCGAGGGGTCTCGCAATGCGTTCCTCTAGCTTAATTCTATATATTCCGGCTCCAGTTCCGCAGGCAATTTTTGACCCATCTGTGAACCAGGATCCGCAAGTCTGGCCCCGTTTTTCCCAGCTTTTAGCCCACTCCGAACGTGACATTATTATCACTTGGAAGGGGAGCTCAAAGTGGAATGTTGGACAGCACTCATCCCTAGCGCCATCTTAAAGATAGGGCCAGGGTCAACTTTCTGAATAATGTCCAAGTACTTGGCTAGGGAAATGTTTAGTTTAAATACGAAGTTGCAAGAAAATCGTCGGAGCCATTTTTGAGAAAAACGCAAAAAAGTAAAAAAAAAAACAACTAATAAAGTAGTACTTCCGGTTGAGGAATTTTGACAGATAACGTAGTCAGATCCCATGGTGATACCTAAACAAAATATCAAGTTTCAACTTTTTGTAGTTTTTTTTGTTTTTGAGCTATGCTGTTCACATACACACACACACACACACACACACATACACACAAAGACCATTTGCTAAAAACCACTTTTTTGGACACAGGGGACCTCAAAACGGATATTTCCGGTGAAAACTTGATTTCGAAAATTTGACATTATTACAATACTTCCTCTTACTAGGAGTAAGAGAAAGTAAAAGTGGGCTTTATTTCTATTCAGCTTATCAACTGCTGACTTAGATTTCCTATTTTTAATGTGTTCAACACTATTGGTGCATCAATATAATCGAACCCTGTCCCGCTAATGTCAGAGGCGAAACAATTGGCTCCTTAGGTAAGAATGAGTTTTAACTTTTATTAAACTTCCAAGAAAAAAAAAAGTTTTAAATTAACATATTTATAATGAAAGATGTGGAAATTCTTAGATTCTGTTGTATTATAGAAATGTTGCATAACTAATGAAAGAAGAAAATAAGCAGAAAAAATTTCTTATTTTTTTGTAGAATACGTAGAATACATTTTGCTCTGGTGAAGAAAGACTGATGGAAAACTGCAGTCTATTTCTTATTTGATCAATAGGACTGAGAATATGATATGCTTTCTAAGAAAGTGAGAAGGGTAACTGTACTGGTATTTCCTTCCGGTATTGTTCTTAATACTCCTTAACAAAGGGAAATGGAAAATGAATTGTAAAGAAAGATATATAAAAGGATATTCTAAGAAATTACAAGTTAAATCCTGGGTCCAATTTTATTCAAGGCTTAATAATTCTTGTTTAAGAAGAAAGTAATTTAGAATGGTACACCTACCTTCTTGTACAAAGCCAAGACAAAATATTATATAAAGATGAAAATATTCAATTAGAAAGTTTAATTTTTTTTTAAATTTATTTTATACGTACTGTTATCTAAATCGACATAACTTAATTAATAAGAACAAGATTTTATTTATAATTTATGATTCAATTAATTTTATTTAGTTGGGAACCAGTAAACAGCATAAATTGTTTTCAAATAAGTATGTTGATGTCATGTCTTTTCATGTTAAAGTTTAAAATTATGGTAAGGGCTGTATATTTCTACCATTATTCCTACCATTATTAGCAGCTGTTAATATTTTATTATTATTATTAAACCGGGTGCCTGGCGGCATGGGGCCTAAGCCTATATGCCCTCGCTTTTACCCCCCCGATGCCACTATCATCCCCTTAAATAGTCTCCCCCGGTAGCCTACCTGACAGTCTACAATATCCCAACATATACTTTAACTCCAACTCGCCCAGGCAATCCTGCGAAAGTAGTACCCTCCTAAATACGCGAAACCTACTACCAGCGAAACGAGGGCACTGACATAGATAGTGGACACATCGTTTTCCTGACTCCTTCATCGCAATTCTGACATGTGGGACTAGACGTCCTCCCTATGTTAAACAAGTGACTAAGACACCCAACTGTGTCCAGTCACTTCCCCACCAAGGTCCTCCTGCTAAGGGACAGGAGGTAAGCCGAAACTCCCTGCTTAATTCCTTTTATAAATCTTTTAACTTGGAGGCACCCCTGCGTGTCCCCCCAACATTTCTCCAAGACTTTCGTCTCCCAAAGTCTAATCTGTTTATCACGAAACCTCTTAGTGACGGCAAGGGCTGGTTCAGGACCACAAAATGGCCAACTGATCCGCCCTCTCATTGACCTCTATGCCCGCATGTCCAGGTATCCAATAGAGACGCATCTTACCCCTCCGAGCCAAAGCGTTAAGCCTTCTCTTGCATTCTTCCACTTGTTTCAAGCTCCACCATGGCTTGCTCAAAGCCTTCAGTGCGGCCTGACTATCGGAGAATATCCGCACCTCTTTAATCCCTCCCTGCCACTCCCCCACAAGGCGGCAGCATTCAATAATGCCCACCACCTCGGACTGGAAAACAGTGGCCAAACCACCCAAGGCACCGAACTCCCTCTATCCAACTCCTGCAACCATGCTCTCGCTCCTGACAGGCCAGTCCCCTCCTGCCTAGAGCCATCTGAATAACAGCGAATAATGCCGTGATCGGCCTCCGTTGGCCTCGTGAGGTTATTATCCCCTGTACTGCCAATACTGATCTCGTAATCCCTCTCAAATCCCCATTTCTTGCTCGTGTCATCAAGTTCACATAGCAGAAATCGGTTTACTCGCCAAATCTCATCCTCGATCCTAGTGTGATCCCCCCCCCCGAAAGGTTCTCACCCATTCTCCCTTACACCTCATTTGAGGTACCCTTCATCGTTTTAACCATAACCACATACTGAAGAGGGGTTAGCCCCAGCAACATCTCCAGTGCCACCGTCGGTGTCGTTCTCATTGCACCTGTAATAGCCAAACAGGCCGTTCGCTGCACAGCTGTTAATAACTCTTACACTGACACAGTATGTCCTAAAAAGACAATTTAATGTCACTTAACACTTTTAAGAGTTCTTCAATTTTCTTTTATTGCTTCTTTTTATTAAATTAATTATTCATTCAAAATTAAAATTAAAATAAAACAATATCTGAAATAAAAAAATCTTTGTGAAACACTCACACGACTATCTCTTCCTGTAGTAGTTAATACAGTATTTAATCAAGAAATTTCTTTTAAAATTGCAACATTATAATGTTTAGTTGGGCTGGCCATAAAAATGATGGTGGGGATTTAATTTAAACTTATCTTAGCGGCGTTATGTGGAGCGCTTCCGGTCAGCTTCAAAACCCTTCAAAAATAAATCTTTTCAGAAAAATGTTACTGAAACATGAACATGTCTGAATCCAGATTAAAGTTTTAAATAAATTGATTCCTTAAAATAGCGTTCCAAGTAAACCAATTTTTTCTTTTGAGAAAAATGTTTCATATTTAAAGAAAATCGTAGAAGCCATTTTCGAAAAAATAGTGAAAAAACTGGTGAAAAAACATTCTTTTTAGTCAAGTCGCATTTCCGGTTGACTTTGACTAACACTTCAGTTATGGTGGCGGTACCCTAACGGATTATCAAGTTTCTGCTTCCCGTGATTTTGCGTTCTTCAAATATTTGGTTCATTCACGTACATACATACATACAGACAGACAAACTATTTGCTAAAAACATTTTTTTCATAGAAAGAGATATATGAGAATTTACAGAATAAGAGAAAGTAGCGAACTGGTATTCAGTGAAGCTCCCCTTATAAATGTCAGACGTTGAAATATCTTTTGAATACAAATGATTTGCATAAATAATGCAATATATTTTCATGGAGTTTATAAAAATAACAAAACTAAAATCATTTTTATTTCCTCCAAGATACGTTTTTTTTTTGTCTTCCAATGAACTGTGTTCATATGGCAATTCTCATAATTCCCTCTTTCCAGTTTATTTTCTAACGTTCCAATCTCCTCTACAACCTCTCCTTATCCGTTCCTCTAGTACATGCATTCTACCATCCTTTCAGGCCTCTATTATTTCCCATCCTTATAAGATTGCCGACGTTGTTGTGGAGGAAATTTAGTTTTTGCCTAACAACGCGTCGTAATTCATTCTTATCCAAAGTTTTAGTCATTGCCTTTAATCCATCTGCTTTTCCTCTTTTGGGTTCAAAAGCGATTTTGGGTTGAAATTTTTGATAACAGAAAGAGCGGCCGGTACGACTCTAACCTCCCAGCTTGGGGAACCTGCGTTTGATTTCAGGGTATCCTCTTCCCTTAGAAAGCTTGTCTTCCATCCACAGCTGCCATCTCCTTATCATGGATATGCAGCCATAAATCATTTACATCTTGCTTTTACATCAAGTAGACAGTATCCTAGGGTTATTCTACCCCAAACCAATATGGGTAAAGATAATGTACAATCAAACAATATAAACTGCTGGACAAAAGTATTGCATAAAATTTCAAAATGTTGAAATTTGAAGTTACAATCTTTTACTACACTTTTGTTTTTTTGTTGGTGGATTCGTTGTGAGTGGAGTCTGATCCAAGAGAAATAGGAGACTTAACCATTTGTTTATCTTTTTAAATGACTAATTCTCTGAACTCTTGAAAACACGATAATAATCCCAGTTCATCACTTTCACTGCTTATGGTAATTTCTTTTTTCTAGACATTTTCGTTGAATTTTTTCTTATCAGTTCTTTTTTATTTTTGCTTTTTTTTCTTAACATGCCTCTTCTTGGTTTCTTGGAATTCGGAAAAAATTACAGTAAGTGTGGTAACATTGCATGAAGAAGGGGTTCAGCAGTCAATTATTGCTCAGAGACTAGGAATGAACCAGTCCACTGTTTCAAGAATGTTAATGCGTTACAGGGAGACTGGGAGATACTTCTGAAGACCTGCCAAGGGCCGTCCCAGAAGTACAACTCGGACAGATGAGAGATTTATTCATCTCTGAATGTGTTAAGGAACAGGTTCGTCACTAGCAATCAATTACGTCACTTGATCGCTGATGTCCGCAATGTCCACATTTCAAGTAGGACAGTTAGAAGAAGGTTGAATGAAGCCAGGAGAGCCGCTACTGGGCCTCTTCTTTCCAGAGCCCATAGAGTTGCCAGACTGCAATATTCACGAGAACATGTCAATTGGACAACAGAGGATTGGAGACGTGTTTTATTCACAGATGAGTCGAGATTCACCCTACATTCTCCAGATGGAAGAATGAGAGTTTGGAGGCGTCAAGGTGAGAGATGTACAGAGGCTAACATTTCTCCAAGAATGGCTTTTTGTGGAGGCGGTGTATGATTTGGGGAGGCATAAGTTTTGACGGACGTACAGACTTACATATCGTGAAAAAAGGGACGCTAAATGCCCGGAAGTACCTTGAAGAGGTTCTTCAGCGATATGTTGTGCTAATTTCTGAAAGAGTCGGTGATGATTTTCTATTAATGCAGGACAATGCCAGATGTCACACTGCTCGAGTTGTTTTTGAGTATCTACAGGATGTTGGGATTCTACGTTTGGTTTCTCCACCGAGAAGTCCAGACCTAAATCCAATAGAACACCTTTGGGACACAATTGGAAGACGGCTTAGGCTTCGCCTGATTACCCCTAGCACTCTCAGGGAGCTACGTACAGCATTATTGACGAATGGAATGAGATTTCTCAAGAGGTTATTCAAAATCTAATCTCTGCAATCCCAAGAAGCTTGCTGCAGTTATCAGAGCAAGAGAAGGTATCTCTAAATACTGTTGAAAAAAAAATGAAGAAGTGATAGATAATAAATAAGAACCATTTTAATTTTGAATTTTACAGATTTTTTTTTTTAACTTTATTTTTTATTCTGCGTAATAAAACCAGGTTTTTCTTAAATTTTTGGTAATTGTTCTTTTTTTCCTTTGGATTAGAGTTCAACAACATGAATCCATAAAAAAAAAATACGAAAATACCTTTCAACTTAATATATATTGAAATTTTATGCAATACTTTTGTCCAGCAGTTTAGATCAATTTATCTGCAATAGAAAGAGGTTTCTTTTTATTTATGTTATGTTTAGGTCATGTCAACTGGTCCTCGGCTAGTTTATTGTAATAAGAGTTTTTTTTTTTTTTTTTTTTTTTTTTAGTGTTTATAACCCAAAAGGGAAGTCTATTATTATGGAGAGTTATGTAAATAAAGCTAACATTTTTTTTTTTACTTCATGCTATTTTATAAATAATACGGCAGATTATTGTATGATTTTGAGAGCTTAGACAGTCATGGTGAAAAATCTAACGGTTCATTTTTCACTGGAATTCACAAAGAGAGAGAAAAAAAAAATTCATCATGAAAACACAACTACAGGAAAAGTATCCATGCGATGATGATAGCTCTTCACATTTTTTTTTTGCTGAAAAATGGAAAAACTGCGTGAAATCGATTAACCTCTCTTTCTCTCCCTTTCATGGAATGTATACCAGGAAATGGCTATAATAAAAATGTAACTGGAATTTTCCCCTTTAGCTATGCAATATTGATAACGTAATTTTTTTATCTGATACACGTACATTGTATATAGAGCATATAAAATAATCACTGACTAGAGTAAGAGGAAGTAAACGATCGAAGTAATTTTTTAAAAATATATTTCCACCAAAATACATGTTTTGGGACCCTTAAGGGATTTTTAGAATTGACTCTTTCACACACACACACACTCACCACTCACTCGTACACATTAGAATTAGAATGCTGCAGGGGGGGACTAAAACCCAGGCACCGCAGCCTCCCATTGAGGCTTATTGTGCCAACCCCTCAAACCTAGTAGCGGAAGCCCCCCTCTTCATGAGGTCCAAAACCTTCCCCACCAGTCCCTCCTGGAGCACGATTTCCTCCGGTCTCAACGTGCCGAAGATCTCGTACCTCAGTCTGCCGATTGCAACGCAATCAAACAACAGGTGAGAGGCCGTCTCCTCCTCCTCCTGACACAGTCTGCACAAGGACTCTACATCCACTAACCCCACCTTGTGTAGATGTTTTTTGAACCTGCCATGCCCAGTAAACAGGCCCGTTATCAGAGAGATCTGATACCTGCTTAGACCCAGGATGTATCTGGTCCTTCTTTCACACAGCTCTGGCATGACCATTTTGCCGTGTTTCGCTCCAGTACTCAGCCTCCAGTATCGGTTATGTTCCCTCCGAGTCCAGTCTCTCAGAGCCGCTCTTACCATACTTTTGGCCACCCCTAGAGCAGGTTCCGGTCCGAGGAAGGGAGTGTTCGCTCCCTCCCTGGCCAGTTGGTCGGCTATTTCATTTCCCATGATCCCCTTATGCCCCGGCACCCATACTAGCCGCACTTTGTTGTGCCGGGCTAATGCCTCCAGGGAGTCTCTACACTCCCTGACCAAAGGGGAGGTGATTCTGAACGCCCGAAGAGCGTTCAGCGCAGCCTGGCTGTCCGAGAAGATGCATATCTCTCTATTTCTAGAGTCCATACGCAGGTTCTCCTCACTCGTACACATAGTTACATATAGTTTTGTAAAACATTATTAAATAAGAAGATTGGAATTCTGATAATCCTCCAGATTATCAGATCTTCATTGATTGGCAACCAATCTGAAGAAGGAATAGGACAATGCTTTTTGCAGTATATTGTAGAAGGGAAATTATTAAAGAGGCTGAATTTAGATTAAACAACCAAATGCTCAAACAATCAGGCTGAGTTGTTTGCTATCCAGGAGGCACTTGCTTGGTTTCTTTAAAATTGAACAAAAAAGATAAGATTATGGCAGGTTCACGTGTTAACTGTACACGCTGCTTAATCTTAGAAAACAGTCTACACGGTCATTTAATATTCTTAAGATCCTAGGATTATTAAAAAAAGTTTAGTTTAGTTTAGTTGGAGGAAAACTCATATTGGCACTGTCTATAATGAGAGGGCCGATTGTCTGGCTAAGAAGGCAGCATCAAACTTGCAAGTTGATGAAAGATATAATAAGCTTCCAACTTCGATGGCCTTCGGCAGACAAAGCGCGATATCTCGGACTGTACCTTGATAAACGCCTTACCTGGAACCCACATACTCGACTTAAGCGACAAGAACTTAACTACCGATACCGAATGATCAAAAGACTTCTTGACAGACGATCAAAACTAACTCTCTCGAACAAAAAAACACTCTACTTAGCTCTGCTCGCACCTATCTGGACATACGGACTTGAACTATACGGATCAGCAAAGCGCTCCAATCTTCATCGTATCCAATCCTTCCAATCAAAAATCCTCCGCACAATAGTCGATGCTCCTTTTTACGTCAGCAACCACACTATCCACAGTGACCTAAAAATCCCATTTGTCCTAGATCTCGCCAAGTCCCGATATATTAAATTCCATTCCAAACTTTCCCATCACTACAACCCATTGATCCGCAACCTGTCACAGATAACACTTCCTGCTAATCCTTCCCGAAGACTGAAGCGCCGATGGCCTCGCGATCACCTGATCGCTTGATAAAAAAAGGGCATCCTTCGAATTCGCTTCATCGGTGTCTATACTAACCGACTTATGATGGTCATTGTTGGATGGCCCTCATTCAATTCTGTCACGTCAAGTTATTAGTTATTTTTTTTCTTTCTTCTTTTTTAGTTTTGTGTTTAATTTATTTTATGTTTTATTTTATTATTTGTTATATTATTGTCATCTCATTTGCTTGTTGTGTATGATTTCGCAGTTGCAAATAAAATAATTAAAGTAAAAAAAAAAAAAAAAAACTTCGATGGAGCACAGATCACAGTTTGCAGGAATAGCAATATATGTGGGGGAAGTCCTCCTGCAAAGGCGAAATAACTAGACAGTACTTCCCTCTCGTTATTAACAGAATAAAATTACCAGAATGCTTAATAAATTATAAGATGACCCAAATGCTCACAGGACATGGAAAGATGAAAACCTATTTAATATGCTTTCATATAGCAGAAATGGCGAAATGTCCATGTGGAAATGGAGAGATGTTGAGCTGCTAGATAACACAGCGTACCAATCAATCGAGAGACATGTGTTTAAACCATTAGATTATTAAGTAAAATATCCAATCGTAAAAAGAAAAATAATTTCAGGTACCTCATGCAAGACTAAAATAGTCAGGATATTACAAAGCAAAAACATACTTAAATATATGAAACATTTTCAACCTTGCAAGTGCTGGGATATTATGCCCAGGGATTCAACAATACGCCCTCCACAATCGGCAGCAAGTATCAAGGATGATGCCAACACTACCCAAAAAGGCGGACGTCTCCGTTGGAATGACACCTCTCGAGCCAAACCACAGGCCCTGCACCCTATAGACCCTGCCTCCAAACTGGTCAGTTAATTTTTCTTTGAAGTGGGGAATACACTTCTCGTAAAATATTAGAATGCCACTTATTATGGTAAGTAAATCTTTAAATTATACCTGGCCTATAAACAAAAAGGACCTTCTGATAGAAGATATTTTTGAAAGATTTGTTAAGTTCTGTAAACTCTTAAATCTAGACATATAATCTAGATAAGTCTAGGCATAGACATAATTAATAAAACATTATCCCCCCCCCCACCCAAAAACTTAAAAGTAAATTATTTACAATTAATTATATTCAGTAATTTTCTAATTTCATATATTTGAACTTTAACGCTGCAAATTCCACAAAACTATCTATAATACATTTTTTTTTTTTTTTTTTTTTTGGAAAGTGTTTCATATAAAGATTAGATTAGATTCTATGGGGGGATTGGCTCTTCAGCCTGCGCCAACGCGACCCCATGGGTCTATTGTAGCATCCTCTAAGTTGGAGATCCCTCTCCATCCCGGTCCTTTATTTGAACTACTGGGCCTCGGGAGGCTCCTCGGTGGTCGGTGAAGAGCACCTGCCATCAGAGCACCCTCTCGAGTCCTATCTGCCTTAATAGACCTAAGGGGCCCAGTAATTCAAATAAAGGACCGGGATGGAGACGTTCTATGTCAGTCCGCAGGCGTCAGCTTCTCCTCTCCAAGAGGCGATACCTCAGCCATACAAGCCTCTTGCACTGACATAGAACGTGCAGTGCTGTTTCCCCTTCTTCCTGACACAACCAACACAGGCTATCCGTTGCCAGGCCCATGCGATGCATGCGTTTACTGAGTCTGCAATGATCAGTGAGTACGCCAACTGCTATCCTTATGGCCAGCCGGCCTAATTGGAGTAGTTCTGCAGTTAGCCTGGACGAGTTGGTATGAATGAACCTTTTCGCCTGCCTTTGGCCTGGGGTTTTAGCGGTCGTGCATCCTTGTCCTAATGGATGCATTCCTGAGGCATCTTGCGACGCCACAGAACGGTTCAGGCCCGATAAGGGTTCCAATGGAATCTGCCGGGCCAAACGATCTGCCACCTCATTGGCTCTGAGACCCGAATGTCCAGGTACCCAAAGCAGGAAGACCTTATTATGGCTGCTGATTTCCCTAAGTGCACCTAGGCAATCCCACTCCAGCCTTGAGCTGATCTCCCACGAGTCAATTGCCCGCAGGACAGCCTGGCTATCCGAATAAATGACGATTCTGGAGTTATGCACTCCCCGTCTTCTTATTGGCTCTTCCGAATAAATGACGATTCTGGAATTATGCACTCCCCGTCTTCTTATTTGCTCTTCCGCCTGCGCCACCGCGACCCCATGGGTCTATTGTAGCATCCCCTAAATTGGAGATCCCTCTCCAGCCCTGTCCTTTATTTGAACTACTGGGCCTGGGGAGCCACCCAGTTGGTCGGTGAAGAGCACCAGCCATCAGAGCACCCTCTCGATGACGATTCTAAATGACGATTCTGGAGTTATGCACTCCCCGTCTTCTTATTTCGGCGGCGCGGGTAACAATTGCGACTAGCTCCGCCTAAAAGACCGTGGCTAGTCTTCCCAGGCTCACTGAGATGTCACATCGGCTCCCACTCCTTCCTCCATTCTAGATCTGTCCGTGTACCACATAGATTCCACTAAAATAGGCGGCCAGTTCTTCCATGCCCCTCTGTCTAATATTAAGACTTTGAAGGGTTTTTGGAAGTCGTATGTAGGAGTCATTATATCCGAGGGCAGACCTAAAATTGTGTATGCCTCCAACTCCTCGCATAGTTCCTGGTATTTCCCACATGCCTGGGATAAATGGGGAGTCTGTCCTTTTTGCAGCCGAGCCCCGACTGCCCTAGCATCGCCTTGGACGTAGATGTGGAATGGTGGAAAGTGTTTCATATAAAAGTAGTTTAAAAGAAAATCATTAAAATAGTTTTTCAAGAAAATATGAAAAAACAGAAACCAATTTTCTATAGTCGCACTTGCGATTTACCAATTTTCTTCAAACTTGGAATTCCTAACAATGCTATGAAGATATATTGATATAATATTATATAAGTGGTAGAACGATATATGGAAAGTTTAACGTTACTGTTCCCCCGCTGAAACCTCCAAAAAATCAATTTTCTCGGGGAAAGTGTATGAAATAATAGTGTTTAATGTTTTCTATGTATGTATGTAAATAGTTAAAATAAAATCGTTCTGCCATTTCGAGAAGTTCACGTAAAACTGAAAAAAAATAATACAGCAAAAGTAAATTTCGGTTGATAGATTTTACCAGTGTCTGATGCGGTGATAGTATCCCCCCCCCCACACACACACCATTCGCGGGAAACATTTTTTTCGTATTTAACAGATTTCAAAACATGTATTTCTAGTGAAAACGTGATATAAATAATTGGACATAATCGCAATGCTTCCTTTTTATCAAAAGTAAGTGAAAGTAAAAATGTTTTTAAACAACTTATTATGGCATAAATCTGTCATTTTCTTTATAATATATTGTTTGTGAGATAATTAATTTTTAAGAATTTTGAAGAAGCTTTGACATTAAATCAATTGCCAATTTTTTATGTATAGGACGTTAAACTCGCTCTTTATTTAAGAGAATATAAAAAATGCATTGCTAAAACTCTGATGTTGAAAAAAAAATCAATTAAACTAAAGTAGCGGACTTTACTAAATTGTTCACTTTGTGATTATGTCAAAAATACTTACTGTCGTGGTGGTAGAAGCAAATGGCAAAAGTGAAATAATTTTGGAAAATATTTTAGTGAATTTTAACTTAAAAATCAAGTGTATTTTAGTGCAGAGAAATGAATTTAGATATCCCTAGACAAAGGACACACACAGGTACAATACACCGTTACAAGAGAGGTCGGAGAACTTGGCCACTCTTTGTCTTTTAACCCCCTCTAGAAATCAATTATAAAGGGCAGGTTTTAACTGCTAAGAGGAGCATTATTTCATCAGTCGTCTTACACAATTCAAGTAGTAACATTCGTTGCATTCAGAAAGTCACTCTCTCATTTTAAATTTAGTGTACCAAAAAAAAGTGTTTTTAAGTTAATATTTGTATTTTAAATCAATCTAGCTTAATTCATTATTACAATTAAGTTGTAATTGTTATTATAATTCATATATAGTTAAATTATTTATTGTAAACAGTGGTGACTTCTTCATTATTCTTAATATTCTCTCTTCTCTAAAACACACATACACAAATAAGCCCTTTCAACACCGTTCGTGAAACCCTACAAACAACTACCGTGTAGGCTTCTTGTTAGCCTAACCTCTAAATTGGTGATCGGTGGAGTTACCGTGTAGCTGCTTGTTTAGGCTAACCTCTAAACTGACATTTCAGGCTATGGGATGGTTCCGTAATTAACATATTAACCACCAAATATACCTCTTCCAGATATCACTTTTCATTTTGAATTAAAGTCGAACCTATGTGTTTCACACAAGTATTTTTCTGATCGGTCTCGGGTGTTCATCTTCTATAGATTTATTTAAAGAGATATTTAATATAATGTATGAAAAGAGATATATAGTGTTTTTTTAAGCATTTTGACCAAGTACTCTGAAAAATAGACGAACGCAGATATGCAGGTAATAATCTTAAGGAAACATTCACTCTTAATTACAATTCTAGTCATTTTTACTTTCTTTTACTGCTGCAAATATAATAACAGTGAAAGGCAAATAATTCACCTACAAAGAGAAGGGATTAGCTCAGAGGTTAGTGCACTGGACTCCCACGCGGAGGTCCCTGGTTCGAGCCCAGCTGTGCTGCCCTTAGATTTTCTCTTCCTAGGAGCCTCTACAGCTCACTGTCCGGTGATGAACAGTGTTGTCTGTAACAAGAGAACACTGTCCTGAGGCCGGCAGTGCACTGAGAAGGCTCCGGGCACCAATGACCATAGATGTTGACGTGCCTTAAATTAAAAAAAAATAAAAATACACCTACAACATAAATAAGTTATCAGAACAAATTTTAATTAGTTTAGATGTTATTTACATAATAAAAACACCATTTACGTTATACGCCAACTTGGGGTGAAAGCGGGTACTCTGTGTGCTAAAATCCGGTATTGTTATATTTCCATTCTGAGGAATGGTACACACATCTAAACCATCTTCATCTCTCCCTGGACAACCTTCATGAGCCCAGGTCTGACACTTAACCTAACCATCTGATTTTTTTTGTCATCTCTTTGCAAAAAAACATCACGTTTAGTTCTTGTCTTCAGAAGAGCTGACTGCTTCACAATCTTCTGTTACATATTTGATGTATTTGATTCAATTTTTTACTCAGTGGGCTTATACCCGTTTCTTCAAAGCCGGAAAAGCTTTTCTGCATTGTTACGGCTCATATATGTGAAAGCCCGAAACATCTTGGCTATCTTGAACTATGTTACATTTCTTCCCGGACAGTTAAGAAACCATGACTTAACTTCCTGACCGTAAAAAGTACTTAGAGCTTCCATGAAATTGTAAATGGAATTATTGCAATTGTGTCAAATTTTCGCAGGAAATGGAGATTTTGAGGCCCACGCGTCTAAAAAAGTGATTTTTAGAAAATGATCTTTGTAAGTGTGTGTGTGTGTGTCTCGCTCTCTATGAGATGTATATGTACGAGGGTCATTCAGTAATTAACAAGGCAAATCGCTGTAGCTCAGAAACGGTTTGTTTAATCAATACAATAGTTTCAGTGCGTCAAGTTGGCATCCTTTTGCTTAGTTTCTCATCAGCTGTTTGAGAGTATTTGGTAAGCATAACCTCAAATGATTTCAGTTAACAATGGCGAGTCCGTTCGAGCATTGCATTTCGGAAGAACAATGCTCAGTGAGCAATTTATAGTTGCAGAGGATATTAAAGGTAGTGAAATCCATGAAAGAATGTTGAAAGAGTAAGGGAATAATTGTTTGAACCGTTCGAACGTTTACAACTGGGTAGAACAGTTTAAAAGTGGCCGTGTAAGTAAGTGTCTGTGACGAGCAACGAAGTAGACGACCGATTGAAATTGCAACTTCCCTCCTCGAATCTCGCATTAACGCGTTAATTCAGAACAAAAGGCGTATTATTGTTGAACTGATAGCTGAAGAAGTGCAGGCGAGTGTTGGAATTATCCATAACATTATTCAGAAGAAGCTGCAGTACAAAAAAACTTGTGCGAGATGGGTTCCAAGACAACTTAGGGTCGCCCACAAAGAAACCAGGTTTTAAATTAGTTAACAGTTGAAAGAACGATGAACGAATTTTTCTGTAGAATTGTAACATGTGATGAAACATGAATACACCATTTTGAGCCGGAGTCTAAGCGTTATGCAGACAGAGGCAGATACAAATTAGAAGAACAATGAGACAAGTATATAAATGTTGCTGGGGTCTATATTGAAAAGTAGTTAAAGTTTTATTTAAAGATTAAATAAATCTTTTTTGAGCTACAGCGACTTTTCTCGTTACTTATTGAATGACCCTCGTATATATGTGAATAGCATAGCTCAAAAACGAAAAATCGCCGAAAGTTCAAACTTGGCATTCCGTTTGGGTGTAACCATGGGATGATCCAACAGTAGATTAATCTGTCAAAATTTCTCAACCGGAAGTATCAGTTTATTTGAAATAGAGTTTTCTGTGTATTTGTGACTTTATTGAAAATGATTCCAAGGTATTTTTTTTTAAACATAGCATGTCAAAACTAAACATATAAAGAGCTACAAATTTTATTCGAAACATTTCTTCCGGAAAAGTTCATTTAAGGGCTTTTGTTGAAAGGTTGGGGTTATATTTTTGTATATTAAGAAGTTTACTAAGCGTTATTACATTATAATAAATAATTCTATCATTGAAGTAATATTAATTAAAATTAAATGCTAAAATTCGGAGTTTGAAGAAAATCGCACCGGAAGTGCGTATTTACTGTACAGTTTTCTGTAATTTTCTCCTTAAAAACAACGATGTATTTCATTAAATTTGTTTTACTAACTATGAATATAGAGATTTATCACTTTTGTTTATTTAAAGTGATTGGTCCGCGAGGTTTATACTTTCCTTATAAAAGCCATTTTATTAAATATAGATTCTCTCATTGATATAAAATTGAAGACGAAGAGATTGAACGTTAAGAGAAAGATGTGTGAGTGTTTCACACCAGATTTGTTTTTATTTTATAATTTAATCTTTTCTAAGAAATATTTATTTAATGATAACATTACCAGTTGAAATATTTATATTGTCAAGAACTAGTACAGTATGAAGAAAATAGACACGGTAATTGGTTGTGTACATAATACTATTGTTATAAGAAGATTGAGAACAAAATGAATGAATTCTCGAAAACTGTGTGACGAAATATTTTCTTAAAAGAAATAACGATCTTTACTTCTATCTTGTAACAGGAATTTTGTTTTACTGTTAGTTTAGAGATAAAAGTCTCTCCTCCCCTTTTTGTCTAAACGTCCTTTATTACACGTGTCGCACACCAATTTTATAACAAAATTATTTATAAATTTTAAGTGTTAAGATACATTCCTTTTCCTTTATTTCACACCTTTATTTTCTATAATTTGTAAATAAATTTTATTAATTAAAGAGACTGCTCTTTCTACAATCGTTAATAACATTAAAATGAACAAATAAAAGTTTTAATTTTAGACAATCAAGATTTTATTGATTTCATTTGTAATATTTCTGAAATAAGAGTTAAGTCTAAATTCTGACTTAAATGAGTTTTGTGAACTGAGTTAATATTTACTATAATGGGGTTGTTGAGGAGAGAAATTAGGTTTGACTAAATGAACGAGATATGCTGACACTAATTATAATGTAGCTAAGTTTACACTAACTGCACTGGACTTTATAATGAGAATGATAGAATGAATGGTGAGAGTAGAGATATGACAAGATGTGACGACTGCTGTACAGTAATATGGTTGTATATGATAGATCCCTTTACATAGATTCCCTCAGGTTCTCCCACTCTAGCCTGCCTAAGTCAGAGAGTAGTCTCTGTTACCCAGAGAGGGCCTGTCTTCTCTCTGCTGTGGTTGCATTCTCTTTGCTGTGCTATTACATTTACAGATACAAATTGCTCTTGATCCCTATGTTTAGACTAGATTTTTAGTAGGCGGATTCCTTTGGAGCCGAAGCATATGGAGGGAATTTACCATCTCATCATGTTTGATTCTGATTTGGTATTTCTCAAGGCTTACTTTGTTCCGAAAAGATTCAGTTTTAGTCTTCTTATTTCAAGTTTAATAGCGTGATTTGTTGGTGGATTCAGCAGCCGGTAAGAAGATTGTATTTAAAAAGGATTTTTATTATACACATTTCTACAGGACCATTGACGAATATGCAAATGAAGCCGACAAAATAAAACAGAAACGAAGTATCTACAGAAACAGAATAAAATGAAGTTAAATGAAACGAAAACAAAATACTATTGCTATCAGCTTGGCAAAATGAAAGGAGTTACAACCAAACTTGCGCCGAGTTTAAACGAAAATTCTATATTCAAATCAACCGTTGTAAGGATCGCATACGACGATCATCAGAAGCAACCATTTTTTCTAGGATTGGAGGATTTCATTTGAAATTATTTAGGAGCTATATACATCAATATACAAGTGGATTGTGTAATATGTAAGCAAGTCGAAACCTCAAAAATTCAAAATTATATCCGATTTAGTGCAATCTCCAGTTTTAATGGCATAGAATAGAACATTGATTGCAGTAATAAATAGTTTAAATTACAGGAAGTTGAACAAACTTAGGTTATCTAGCTAAGAATAGGACAAGAACAACATGTTTTCAGAAATAGCCAGGGAAATTGATATAAGAATCGCTGTAAGGAGCTATTGTAAAAAATGCAGACGCAACAAGAAGACATTGAAGAATATATCCTGGAGAAGAATCCCGCTACTGACGAGATCTTTAAAATGATGTATAACACAAGGAGGGGATTGATTGCCCTTAGTCCATATTCCAAAACATCATATGGTAGTCAAATAGCTCATTACCCAGCATGGGAATATAGACTAAGGGGCAAACCCCTTCATTTTAAAGATCTCTTAAATAGCAGGTAACCCCCTTTCCGGGAATCAAGAGACAATCCAATTTATTACGGCACACAATTATCAAAATATTTGGGTAAATATAAAAAAAAAAATTGTAACAGAACTAAATCTTCCTCTCTTTATAAATAAATAAATGGAAAATAACGTTCTTGGGTTTTATTTTATGCTATTTACCCCAAACACACTTACACTCACTAACGCAAAGACACATACACACACACGAAACACATATTTGTGTATATATATGTAATATAATTGTATTATATTACAATTGCTATTAGCAGCCTTATTCGGTGACGTCGCCGGCTCCTTGGGACTTGCTGCGATATTATTTAGAAACTCCCGGGAATCTGTCCAGCGGATCCGACATGGATATCAAAAAAACGTGACAAAACCGTCACAGATTCTATATAATAGCTTGGATATTCACTTATATTTATATACATATCGTATTATGTATGAAAATACACCTAGTCATGTAGTCAAATATCTGCAGGTTCTATCTTTTTTATATAATAAAGCTACTAAAAAAAAAAAAGAAATAACCTAAAATGGCTAGTTTATTTTCTTTATTGGAGTACCGAATAAACCGAATATAAATTTATACGTATTTGTTATTCAAAGAAGTTCGAATAATGTCTATCATTGCTCTGCTTCAATATTACTATTGCTCATGTTATTAAACTGTGTGGTGCGTTCCAGTTGTCTCTCTCAATAGAAAAAGGGAAAGGGAACATTCGCAAAAGCTGATTTTTTTTCTTACTCGTTCTGCGAATGTCTATCTATCCGTTGTGTGGTCTACATAATTCAAATACAGAAAAATCACAGAAAGTTCAAACTTTATATTTCGTTTATGTTCACTAGTGGATAAAGTTTTGGTTAAAAAAAAAATGTCAGTCGGAAATACAATTTTATTGAATTGTTCAATTTTCGTGATTTTCTCGAAAACGACTCCAACAACTTTCTCGACACCTCGTTCTTAATATAACATTAGACATTTTTGTAAAGTGTCATTTATTAATATTATACGATCCTATATAATATTTATAAGAATTAAATGGATGATCAAACTACTGATTTACAAGAACTGTTTTGCCCTCTAAACTAGTTTTAAGTGGGTTCATATAGATAAAATACTCTTAAACCTCAATAAAGAAAACACCAATTTATTGCTGTACACAATAAATTACAAAATACAACACTTAATAATAATTAATTCACAGTTTAAACCACAAAAGTGCACTTTGTTCACTTTTTATATACTTTTCACAAACTAGTGACTTCGTTTGTAACTAGAAAAACTCTCTCAACTCTCTGTGGTGCCTCTATTTATACCGGTGGAGAACATTCTAGAATCTTCTCAGTTCTTCCAGAGAGAACTATTCGCCAGCGCTTCCTAGCGGCCACTTAGAGAACTTGAGGTTCCTAGTCTCTCTCCTAGATGGCACCACCGGCTGCGTTACAATATGTTGACCGAGGGAATGCTACTTTAATGATCTTCTTTTTTTTTATAGCTTTTTTGCGATTTTTCCGATAAGATATCGAAGGAGTTTCTTCACTTGGTACATCAACTTCACTTATATATGTAATAGGATCCGAAGAGAGGGATCTAAAGCAGAGAGAGAGACACACAAAAATTGACAGTCCCACTCACTAGTTTAGGCCAGACTAGAGTGGAAGAATCTGTTTAAATACAGCTACGGAAAGTCTTCCAACCGTCTTGGAACAGTTCATACAGCAGTCACAACGCGTCAACGACCTTTCTCTTTAATCTCTCTCTAAATCTCTCACTACCACTTTTATATATTCGTATAAAGTCCAGGCAGTTTGTGTTACTTTCCTTATTATACAGTGTTATTTCCTTATTATACATTACACCCTAATTAAGTTATATCTCAAACCCAATTTCTCTTTTTCTCATAGTCATTATATATATAGTACTAATCACTTCGGTTTGACAAGACATTTCTCGGAGTAAGTAGTAATTTTAGGGGGGGTGTTCAAGGGGAATTTTGGAAGGTCCCGCTTTCGGAATCAACGTTTCCCTCCTAGATTAGACTAGATTAATAAAAATGGAGGCGAGCGTCGTTCCATCGCGTCCTACACTAAGAGGTCTATTGTGGATTTCCTGTGGTTATAGTACATCTCTCAGCTTCACCGTCTTGAACAGGCCTAGCATGGCTGAAAGTGGCTCCGTCATTAATTCCTGGCTTTGAGACGACTTATTCCCAGTTGAAGAAACCTTGTCCTCATCAGGCCGGCAAACTCACAGAGGATGAATGTCGGGGAGTAGTTGGTGCATTTGCCTATTCAGCCTATAGTACCCTCTGGTTCAGTAAGTCCCTAGTAAATTTAGGTAAGGCCCTTAATGAAGAGTTTAGCATGCCACAATTGCAGACGCTGTTCTTCTACCCAACCTTTGATAGAAGATTGAATTAGGCTCCTAGACAACTTGCAGAAAGGTTCGGGGCCTATAAAGGTATTTCGAGCCCTCCGTCGCTAGAGCATCCACCCTCTCATTGCCCAAAAACCCCGCTTGTCCCGGCACCCAGGCGAGTGTTAGCTTATTCCGAGAACCCACCTCGGTTAGGTACCTTCTTCTAGCTATTACATAAAATATTGAAGTCAGAAAAATTTAATAATACAAATTCCAAGTGTAAAGTAAATTCTGTCAATTATAACTATGTAAATTGAAGTAAGAGAAAATCGTGTTTGGGTGTTTCACATCAGCTTTTTTTCTATTTGTAGAGAAAATTGAATTTCCAATAGTAATGAGAAAAAGTTAAAAACAAAAAGAATTATAATTTGTGTGAATTCATTAAAATTATTCACAGCGTCTTGGAATTGTAAAAGCTTAGAATGTAACGACAAACACATGCTGCTTTCAATGTGAGAAAATTGCATGAAAATTTTGTACCACATCCAAACCTGCTCAGTATTGTATTTTGCTTAGAAAAGTAATTAAAGTTGCTTGTTATATATTGTTTGTTGTTAGGAGAAGGCAATGCTTTAGCAACAACCACTTTTTCGACTTCTGAACAAAAAATAACTATATAATTTTTCTTAAATGAAATAATAAGAAAAATGCAGTTCTTCTGGAAATCATATTAAACAAAATAAATAATACTTGAATTCTGCTAGCATAGTATATTCCACTTAACAAAGAATCCAATTAAATGTAATCACTATTATCTAGCTAAGTGCTCTTATCTACACGTCCATTTTTTAGTTCATTAAGTAATAAATTATTTCTTTGAAAATGAAACAATAATTATTTAACTCTTTTTAAATGTTTTACGAAAAGGTATTGGAGCGTCCGTAGGAAAGTGAATAAAATAAAATTAAAATTTTAATAATCGTATGTAACTGTACAAAATACGTAAACACAATTCTCTCTCGCTATCACTACCACGAACATCTATCATGTTTCTCTCTTGTCAGTGTGTGTGTGATTTCTATCTCTGGCTCGCCTGCACTTTGAACTTATAATGTTTTCTCGTAACAAAGGCTTATTCGTAACTACAGTTAGTTGCTCTGCCGCTCTGATAGTGTGCACAGTAGTGAGTTGAATTTGATTTCAAATTCTGTGTGGCCACACCTTGAACTTTACTTAACGTTATTTTTGTACCCTGGAGTGCCATTACCTATAATAACCATTGTGGAAATTGCGGACCACCATCCTCTTCAACTTTTTGTAAAGCATCATCATCTTCATTACAATCAAGAAGAGCATCATTTTTCTATCTACGATTATTTGTAACAGAGCGGAAGTACGTGAGTGTAGGCGACAACGGCACAGCCCCAGCAGCAGCTTCATCAACGAATTCCAGGCGAGAGAGAAATGTAGTAGAAAATCTTTAATAAATGCATATATATTTTTCAGCCCTTTACATTATATAATCTCATTTAATTCTGTTCACCTTTCCTTTATATTTTCGTATTAAATACAGTCCACATTGAAATAACTAGTGTACCTTTTTTCATTTTATTTTTGACGGTACAATAGTAATAGAGGAATAACCAATCTATCTATTGGCCGTACCATTTGGTCCTCCGGGCCGGATTAAATTAAAATTAATTCCATTTGGTCCTCCTTGGCCGAATTAAATTAAAATTAATTCCATTTGGTCCTCCTTGGCCGAATTAAATTAAAATTAATTCCATTTGGTCCTCCTTGGCCGTACCATTTGGTCCTCCGGGCCGGAGGATATAACTTATTTTTATATAACTTATTTTAAATATAGTAAAAAATTAACTTTGTTCAACATTTTCTAAATTTTCAAATATTTTGAATTTCAGCAAAATTTCAGAGATTTTTTTCCTTCGCAAAATATGGCAAGGAAAACTATGTAAACGATTATTTATCTCCAAGTACATAAATTAAAGTTAGTAATGCCAATTTTGTTCAGGTGGACTTTACGTCTAATCAGATGACGTGGCCGGAGGCAGAAAGCAAACATACTTTACTGAATTTTCCTTATTAATGTATCAAATAAAATCCAAAGCCACGTCCGGGAATCGAACCAAGTACCACAAATACATCTTCCTCTAATCGTTCAGCTATAGTGACGACATTAAACTTAAACAATATGAATAGACACCTTGCCTTTGGCAATATAACGTATATTAGTGCCCTCAAACGCATACGTTTTAATACAGAATTTGGTAGAGTTGCAAATGGTAGGAAAAGCGATCTTTTAGATAATAATCTCCTCCACTCAGTAAATGAGACTGACAAAACTTGTGTTTTAACAGCTTCTTCCTAAATGTTCAAGGGATAATGAAAAAGATCAGACAACTTGAACACTTTCTAATTAAGAACCCAAATCATATATTATGTTTTGCTGAACATTGGCTGAATAAAAGCAGCTTGCCTGCTTTTGTTTGGTCTTCCTGGATATGGTGTTGAGTCTTCCTTTATTAGAACTAGTAATAGTCGGGGTGGAGTAATGATACTTTCAAAATCTTCAGTCAGAAGCAGTGAATACTCACCTGTTAATTATTTAGCTAAAGAATCTCTATTTGAGGTATGTGCGGTAAACGTTAAAGTTAATTCTGAAGAAATGTTGGTTATTGTTATCTATAGACCTCGGAAGGCCACAACGGAAGTTTTTATCACACTTCCGTTGTTTGGTTTGTATCACCACAGCATTAGAAGTGACTTTGTAAATTCATTTCATAGTGTACTGTTGTACTGCTGTTCAATTTGAACAGCTCCTGCAATCGCTTCACAATAGTTCAACTTCATTCGGTGATTTGTGGTGACTTCAATATTGATATATCAAATACGGTCTCTGGACCCATCGCTGAATTTCAAGATATAATCAAGAATTATGGGATACAAAGAAGACTATTAGGATAGCTCATTATGGTTCGTTTGTTTCTACTACAATAATTGACCTTGTAATAACAAATATTAATGTTTCCAGATTCTTATCTCATGTAGCCCAAATCTCTATCTCCGACCACTTTGGTCTTCAAATGAGTCTGATTTCTGGGCAGTGCGTCCAAAAAACCTGCAGTTACAAAACGATTCTTTTCTGCATCCAACAACCTCGTCTTTAGGACATTATTACAAAATCACTGCTGGGATGAACTGTACACTCTTGATAATGTAAGTGATAAGTATGATCTCTTTTATATGTGGAGGAAGTATTTTTTCATTTTTTACGTGGGTGCTTATCCTTTAAAGGAAATATACCTTTGAACCTAAGAAGCCATGGTTATCGAAAACGTTAGAAGATCTGCAAGATGAATTATTCTATACTCTCCGGATGGCAAGAGCTAGTAGCAATAAAAATATGTGGCGTAAATATAGATCCTTAAAGAAACATCTACATGAGGAGATACCTCATGCAAAGAAGACATATTACAACAATATGCTAGAATCAGCAGTCAATCTGACTGGAGTGATGTTATTGCCGGAACTTAGTGATTCACATTGTGTGACGGTGGAGATTATTAATGAGAGTGGTGAAAGATTTTATTTGGTTTCGATGTATTGCCAATATAAGGACAGTATAGATGAATATTTAAACAGAATAAGAAAGATAAAAAGGACTCTAGGCAGTGAGCCGATAATATTCTATATGGACGCGAATGCAAAATCACCGATATGGGGAGCTCCGAAGCATGATGAGAAAGGAAGACTGCTGGAAGACCAGATTATTGAATCACGACTGTATTTGATAGATGATGTAGATCAGGGTCCAACATTCAGGAGTAGAAGGGGTTCCAGTTACATTGATTTGACCTTATCATCCTTACCACTGGGGGCTCTAATTTCGAAATGGAATATCAAAGATGGCTGGACAACAGGTGATCACAGACCCATAGTGATAGAAACTGGAAGAAAGAACAGTGTGGGGAAGAAAGGAAAAGGACCGATGAAATTTAATCTGTTGAAAGCAGACTGGGCATTGTTTGGAGATATGAAGGAAAATACTGTCATCTTGAATGATCAAAAAATAGAGTGCTGGAGAGACGTTGTTGGATTTGTACAGAAAGTTACGTATTGTATAATGGATGCGGCTAAGAGAGCTGTCCCAAGAAGGAAACTGAGAGCGAAGGCGGTAAACTGGTGGAGTGAAGAATTGACGAACTTGAAAAAGGAAGACTATAAATTACGAAGGGAAGCGCAGAAGGAAAATGTTGAGGAGGAAAAACGTAGGAAACTTGAAAAATATAGGGTACATTTTAGGAAGTACAAGTCCAAAATAAAGGAAGAAAAGGAAAATAGCTGGAAGAAATTTGTTGAGGATGAAACGTCAAGAGACAACTGGGGTTTAGTTTACAAACTGACAACAAACAAGGTTAAACCTGCTGAGGCAATCACGGCTGTAGGTGGCGACGATGTAATAAAATGGGAACAATCTGCAAATGCTTAGTTGTACGGGCTAGTAATTGATGATAATGAAGTGGAGGATTATGAGGTTCGTAAGACAATTAGAGGAGAGGTATTAAAACAGACGGGAGGTGAGGAGATCTGCAATGTAACAGTAGAGGAGGTACGAGAGGCACTGTTCGTAGGCAAAAATGGAAAAGCTCCGGGCTTGGATGGTATGTCCCTAGAATTTGTAAAGGAAGGATAGGAAGAATTAAAGGGTATATTGGTAGCAATGTACAATGGATGTTTTAGATTTGGTATTTTCCCAAATGCATGGAAGAACGGTCAAACTATAGCCTTGTTGAAATCTGAGGGTAGGGATGCTCGAGAAGTTGGATCATATAGGCCGATTTGTTTGCTACCGGTTTCGGGCAAGATATTAGAAAGAATTATTGTGCTTAAATTGGAAAACTTGTTCTATGAAAGGGTCTCTTGCAAGCAATATGGTTTTATGAAAGGCAGGTCAACGGAAGATGCCATGATGAGGCTTAGGGCTATTGTTGAGGGAAGAGGTGAGAAGTATATTTTAGGAATATTCATGGATATAAAAGGAGCTTTTGATAGGGTATGGTGGCCGGGGGTTTTGTTTAAATTATTTAAATAAGGAGTGCAGGGGGACATTTATAGAGTTTTAAGAGATTATCTAAAAGGAAGATGGGAGAGATGATTCTATCAAACATAACAGTGGGAAAAAAGGTTAGCAGAGGGTGCCCTCAGGAATCAGTCTTGGGTCCACAGTTATGGAAAATAGTTTTTGATGATTGTATAAGGGAAGTAGGTACTGATTTTTTGGGATTTTGTTGCTTTTGCAGATGATGCTGTAATTGTAGTTTGGGGAGATTCTAGGGTGCAGTTGGAACGAAGAGGGGAGGAGGTGATGGTCAGAGTGCTTAAATGGTGTGAGGAAAATAAAACGGAGTTATCTAAAGACAAGACGGTTGTAATGATGTTAAAAGGAAAATTTGATAGTAGAAGGATGCCGAGAATACTTTTGAGAAATCAAAAATTGAAACTGTAGATTGTGTAAAGGGAATTAATCTGGACAAAAACTTAGGGATTACTACTCACATAGAGAAAGTTACAAATAAGGGATTTGTGGCCTTCGTTAGTCTTCTGAGATTGGCAAAGAAACACAGAGTTAACTACAGCACTCTATTGAGAGTATATGAAGGGATGTACAAAGCAATAGTTATTACGGTGCAGGGGCTTGGGGGGCAAGTTAAAGGGTTATCACCGCAAAGCACTGTCATCTCGCCAAAGGAAGGTAGCTTTAATGATGATTAAGGCTTATAGGACAATTTCAACGGATGCTGCATTGGTGATTGGTGGTTTAGTGCCTATAGACGTGGAGGTGAAAAGGAGGTGGGCGTCATATAAGTTGAGAGTCCAGGGTGAAGTGGTCTTCGGTGGCAATGTGTTGGTTTCACATCTGGGGGTGGAAATTTGTTCATATTGTATGAAGGGAAAAGAAGGGCTCATTTGGTATCTAATATTTTGAGAGTTGATTAGCGGGAATGAGGTCAGGCGTAGTTTAGTTGTTAGTATTTTTTTTTAATGGTGTTGTAAATATTTATGGCTTGATGTCAGGTAGAACTTTGACGTAATAAAGGTATTCCTTAGGTGGGAATATTTATTGGTGTGAATGAGTTAGGTATTGTAAATAGGTTTTTAGCAAATGTGTGTGAATGTATTTATTGGTATGAATGGTATATGGTGTGTGAGTGTTCAGGTTTAGAGTTTAAAGGGTGACTGGAATATCGAGTACAGACACCCAGCGATGGCGGACAATGGGTTGGATCAGGGTCTGGGGTGATACGATGGTGGCGTCGCTTTTTTTTTTCCTCTTCTATAAATGAGAGAGGAGGTGGAAGGGTATGGTTTCGGCTAGGTATCTCCCACTTCGTACATTAAACTCTCTTGTAATAAATAAGTCAATCTGACAGAAACAGCATGGTCCATAGCCAAAAACTCTGACAGAGGTAGCTGTAAATCCGTTTGTTTAGCTGATCAATCTGGGAAGATAGTTTCTGATCCAAGAGATGTTGTCAATATGTTTAACTCTAGCTTTATTGACAACATTCAGGATCTAGACAGTGAAGTGAATAATATAAAACCTTCAAGAATATCTAATGATAAACAATTTTCCAACCCCCAATCTATCTATTTGAAACCAATATCATTGTCTGAACTGAAATTCTCAATCAAAACTATCAGCAAAAAATCGTCGCACGGATATGATGATATACCATGTAGCTTGATACTTATAATGGAACCTTACATTGATAAATCAATTCATAATATTTTCAATCTGTGCCTTGAAAAGGATGTTTATCCAGACGGCATGAAGATGGCCAGGATAGTTACAATCTTCAAGAAAGGAAAGAAGGATGACCCAATAACTATAGGCCTATTGCTGTTACGTCTGTGTTTGCTAAGATCTTGGATGACCTCATTTATGACAAAATTTATGGATTTCTTGATACAGTGTAACGTCTTCTCTGAGACTCAATTTGTATTTCTTCCCTGAAAAAAGTTCAATTGATGCTATTTCTTGCCTTTGGAAGAAGTGTACAAATCCCTTGATCAAAATAATGACGTTATTAGTTTATTTTTTTATTGCTCCAAGGCCTTTGATATTGTGCAGCATGAAAGATTGTAAGAAACTCTGGACAAAGCTGGCATCTGGGGTGTCGCTCATCAACTCATGAATTCATATCTGAGAAAAAGGAAACAAATTGTCACATTAAGATCTTCTGATGAACGCAATATCCAAAGAGAATTTCAATCTCGGACCCTATTATCTCCTAGTGGTGTAGGACAAGGCTCTAATTGGGGCCACTCCTATTTATTATAGAGGTCAATGATGCACCCAGAAATAGTAGGAGAGGCAAGTTAATTCAGTATGCAGATGATATCAGCACAGTATTCACTGGAGGAATCGAGGATGATGTTGTGAATTGTGCCAATGTTGGAGCAGATGACATATTTAGATGGGCCAAAGATAAATGCATTAAAATGAATAATTCCAAGACGGTTGGTCTGTGCTACTCAGTTGCTCCAGGTGGAAAAGAGTACTCTCCTTTAGTTAAGACTGAATGTGGCAGCATAATCTTCCCACCTTCGACAAAATTTCTTGGACTCCACATTTCTGTAGATCTGCGCTGGAAAGAACATATAGGTTCACTGGCTCCTAAACTTTCGAGCATAGTATTTCTCTTGAAAAAATTAACTCTAATCCTCAATCTCGAGGCCTTGAAAGTAGTATATTTTGGAAAATTCCAATCAACGGCTTCCTATGGGATAATGTTTTGGGGAAACAGCCCCCATGTACATCAAGAATTTTCCGCATCCAAAAAAGAGCTATTCGTGCTATGGTTAAAGCAAGACCCAACGAAAGCTGCAGGTTGCATTTTAAAAATAACAAAATCCTCACGATTCCAGCTCTTTATATCTTTTCCATCTGTTCATGGTTCTACAAAATTAGAAATAATTACAACACCTTCAACCATAAATATAATACTCGGAACCGTGACCACTTTCCTTTTCCTCAAGCAAACCACTCATTTTTCACATCTTCTTATTTATTTATGGGAAGGAAAATATTTAATGCACTTCCAAATGAAATTTCATCTTCACCAACAATGAAATTGTTTAAATCTAAACTAAAAACTATGCTCCTGGATAGAGTAATATATGATTTGGATGATTTTCTTACATAGACTTGCTTTGTAAAAAAGTTGTTATTAGATTGTTTAATGTATTGACATGTCTTGTTCATACAAGTGTATGTAGAAATGAAGATAAATAAAGATTATTATTATTATTATTATTATCATTGGCTTGTCTGGTGGTGATCGCTGCTATGCGGACCACACCAACACTTTGACTAAGAATACCATCAGAGACTTTGTTAAGAAAACCACCGCTGTTTATGGAGGTGGGAATTCTGAGATTGAAAGCCTGTGATATAGAATTAAACACGCAGGTTTTTGGCAGGGATATGGTCATTCTACCATTCATCACGAGATGCTTTTAAATGTCCCAATTACAGGTTTTCCTTCTGAAACTTTTGTTTTCAAGCATTTCCTACAGTATCAAGGTGGCGGTTTTAAATGTGTGGTCTGTAAAAAGCCAGATATGTTAGAAAGTACTATTTATTGTAGGGGTAAATATGATACTGTGGTACATTTTCAGTGCTTAGAAATGGGACAAAAGGAAAAAAAACCCTAAATGAGTGGAACAATTGCACTGGCTATGTCAATATTGTGACAAGGTAGAGGTAAGTGTCCTCACTAGTAAATTATTTAAGAATCTCGTGTTGACTATTTCTTCTTTAATAGAAGAAGTAAAAGATTTAAAAGAAAAGAACTATTCGAAAAGTGACTCTGCCAGTTCATGTGTCTGCGCACCCATTATATCGACTATCACTACTTAAATATTAAAAATTACGGAAAATAAAAAAAAATTTAAAAATGATATTGATAATATTATGAAATATAAAGGTAACGGTGCAAAAGAGGACGAGAAACAAGAGGTGCTAGCAGATTTGGAGTTTTGTAACCTGGACAACGTAACCTCTCAACGGGGAATTTATTCAAAGACTAATTTAAATAAAAGAAATAAAAATATTAAAGCTTACACTGAAGAAAATGATATTAGGCCACAACAATGTGAGTATCCATGTAAAGAAGAAGGAGAAAATATTAAAAAGAAAAAAGGTAAACAAGAGTGCTTAATAAGAAGTGTAAGTAAGGAAAGTTGCAAAGATGCAGACAAAGAAGTTGATGAAAAGGGTGAAAAGTTTGAGGAAGACGAGTGGAAAGTAGTCAAGCGAAAAAGGACAGTTAATCGAATAATGAAAATAGGTAGTTCTGAGAATTCTAAAGAGCTAGTAGGAGTGAAGAAAGCCTGGCTACACCTAGGAAAATTGAAAGAAGGTACTAGTAAAGAAGATGTTCAGAAATTTATAGATAAACATTTTTCAGGATTGAATGTTTCAGTAACTAAGCTGGAGTCCAAGGGAAAGAACTACAGTTTCAGACTTGGTGTAGACTACCACATGAAGGTTATCGTTTTGGAAAGTGATGTTTGGCCTTGCAATGTAACGTTGAGGCGTTTTTTGTTTCCTCGCCGAGTAGCAGTGCTCCCCAGTTGAAGGAAATAAAAATGCTACATCAGAACATCCAAGGATTAAGCAATAAGTTAGCGCAGGTAGAAAATATACTTGAACTCGAGAAATAACATATTCCATGTTTAACTGAACAATGGTTAAAGGAAAGACAAAAAGATTTGTAGATTCCTGATGGCTGCTGTCTTGCATCTGCGTTTTGTCGCACAAGGGCTTTACATGGGGGAGTGGCAATATTTATTAAATCGAGTTGTAACTTTAAAGTTTTAATGAAAGTTAATTGCTTAGCATTAGAATCAATATGTGAAGTTACCGTTATAGAGAAGGAAATATCTTAATTGTTACGGTGTACCGTCCGCCAAATTCTGACTGTGACATATTCATTGATAGAATGGATAAGATATTTAATTATATCAGTGATTTAGAAAAAAAGGCTGTTATATTGGGTGATTTTAAAATCAACTTTTTAACTAGTACTAAGCTGTTATCTGATTTTAGAAATTTATGTAATAGCTACGGGTTTGTTATAACAATTAGTGAACATACTAGGCTTAATTCTTGTTTAGACAATATAATAGTAAATTTTAATTTAGAAGAAAGCAACGTGGGAGCGATAAACCACCATGTAAGCGATCACCTTGGCCAAAATATCAGCACATCTGAGTATCTGAAAGTTAATGATCACTTGAAAAATATTAAATGGATAAGATTGATGAAAGAAGATAAAAAAAAGTCGAAGAATGTGTGGTATACGGAAGAATTAAAGGAACAGAGGGATGCACTAGATCTGTTATTTGAACTGAGTAAAACTGTGAGTACTGAAGACCATCCTAACAGATACCGTAAATTAAAAAAATTATACAGGGGAAATCTGAAAAAAGCGAAAAAAACAATAATGGGGAGTTCCTGACAAAGTCAGACAACAAGAACAAGGCGGCATGGAAATGATTAGAGGAGATAAGAAATTATGTGAGGTTGATACTTCGGTAAGTGCAGAAATGTTTAATACTCACTTTGTGAAGCTGCTACAAGTCTCTTCTTTAATGAAGGGTGGAGGCTTGTCTAATAATGCATCACATCAGGGTTGGTGCTCAAAAGTAGAATTAAAATTGAAAGAAGTCAGTGAAGACAGTGTTTTGGAAGTGGTGAAAGGAAAGAAGAGTGAAGATCACTTTGGTCTTTCTAATTTCTTTATTAAGAAAACTATACACCTGTATATTACACCACTCACTAATTTTATAAACCGTTTTATAATAGATGGTTGCTTTCCTACAATGTTGAAGATAGCGAAGGTGGTTCCTGTACTAAAAAAGGTCCCAACAATTTGAATGACCCCAACAACTACCGTCCAGTGCTTTGATACCAATCTTATCCAAGGTAATAGAAAAACTGGTGGCTTGTCAGTTGTTAATATACCTTGGAAGAAAATAATTTAATTATTAATATACAATTCGGTTACAGAGATGGCTATGGTGCTGTTGATGCAGTTTGTAAACTTGTAGAAGAAATAATGGAGGCCTATGAAAATAAAGAAAAATGTATAGTGAGTTTTTGTGACTTGAGTAAGGCTTTTGATATGGTTAACCACGGAATACTTCTTTCAAAATTAAAAAAATACGGAATTAGGGGTATCACGTGGAATTTCTTCCATGAATATATTACGAATAGAAGACAGTATGTGCATTACAATTGTGAAAACTCGGAAGTAGCTGAAGGTAAGCGTGGTGTCCCGCAAGGATCTGTTTTGGGACCACTTTTATTTTTATTGTATATAAATGAAGTGGGAATAATTTTTCCCAAAAGAAATATTTTGTACGCTGACGACACGACGCTCATTGCCAAAGGAAGGGATTTAATAACGGTAACAGAGAGAACACAAACAAATATTTCATGTTTGAAAAAGTGGTTGGAGGAAAATAAGCTCAATGAGAGTAAAACAAAGAATATGGCTTTCAGTATTCGTAAAGAAGGAGAGCAGAATGACACGATAGTGTTTCTAGGGATTAAATTGGACAGTCAAGCTATCTTGGAAAATCCACATTGGCTCTCTGAGTAATAGATTAGCTCAGAGAGTGTATACTTACTAAGGAAATTACGAGATGAAGTTCCTTTGGAAGTATTGAGGATGACTTATTTTGCGTTATTTCATGCCAGAATGAGCTAAGGAATGGAGCTATGGGATCTTCATCTGATACTGTTAAAATGTTTAAAGTGCAAAAAAGAGCAATTAAAACGATGACGGAAAAAAAGTTACATGAAAGTGGAAGACCACTTTTTCAAAAGCTACAAATTATGACTCTGCCTTCTTTGTATATATACAAGCTGGCCTTAAGGCAAAAAAGAAATAAAGATGCAGTAACTAGAGGAAATCAGCACCAGTATATAAGAAGCAAAGAAAATATTGACTTACCTGTGACAAGGTTAAAGAAAACAGAATGGCTTCCAAATGTCGTTTCAATAAGAATTTTTAACAACATTCCCAGTGAATATGAGACAGTTGGAAATAAGAAAATTTGAGATGATTTTGAAAAAGTTTGTAATTTCCTCTGGGCTAATCCCTTTCCATTTTTTTTCATTCCATTCATTTCCATTTATTTTGTTTTGAAATTTTACCCAGTATTCATCTGGATACAGCCTACGTATTAAAGTCACGTCATTCATTCCTCGTGGCTAAAAGAATCAATTTGTCTAAATAAGTTGGAAAATTCCAATTCACCTCATTGCAGTTTTGTTTCGTAATTCTTGCATAATTAATAAAATGAAGAGTTACCAAGTAATGCGAATTACTAATTCAACAAGGCTTATTCAAAGTGTGTAGGTTTCCTTTTAAAAAGGAAGAGAGACGATTCAAGAAAACTTCAACATCTAATTCTGAAAGTTTTTAGGAAACTGGTGTACACAGAAAAGTAAATGGGCTTATCACTAACGTTCCAATTTTTTACCAGGATTATCTGAGTTTGAAATTTGTGCCAGCAACTTGTCAATTTGATGTTTTTATCTCTCTCTGTCTAGAGTTAAATTTATTATTACAAGTTTGGATTATTTTTAGTTCATTAGTTTGTAAAGACCAAAAAAACGTCAATAAGATCTGTGAGAGATTTACCAGATGAGACACTAGTGTACTTCTAAGAAAATCAATATCGATTTCATCATCAAACAATGTTTCTTTGTTCCAATGTTATAAAAAAAACGATATATTCTCACAAAAACATTCTTCATTAACATTTCTTTTAGAAAACTAGCAGGCTATATAGGTTCCTAGAAATGATTTTAAAATCTAAATAAATTAAATTTTGTTCTTTGAAAAAGTGCCTATAAAATATTCTTCTTTTTAAAATTTAGGAAATAATACTTTGTTCTTTTTTATCATGTAAATTGTCAAAGAAAACTAAACATTATTTCTTTTCTTTAAGAGTTGATATTACAAAACACACAATTTACATTACAGATTTCAAGTAGTTTAGAATAACCCTTTCAGAATTTTTTTTTTTTTTTAGCTTTATTTTGTGTTAGTTAGTTGTAAAAACTTATGCATTTTCTTTTAAACTTATGATTAAATCTGTGTAGACCAGACCCAGCAATAAGGGTTTTCAATTTTCATGTTTCGCTATTATTCCCCTTACATCTACCACCAAACATTTTGACTTTCTCAAGGAATTTTAAATAAAAGGAACAAACTGTGGGTAGTATTGCATTCTGTAAATAGGATCCAAAGAGCAGAGAGAAACTCACTCCCTACTTAGGCCAGACTAAAGTGGGAGATACTGTTCAGATACAGCTGCGCTAGCCCTACAAGGGGCAGTCTTTAGAACAGTTTATACAACAGTTAACTACTATCCTTCTCTTCACTCAATCTAAATCTTTCGCTACCTAATTTCTATTTACGTGTAAAGTCTTTGAAGTTTGTGTTACTTATTCCATTGTATAGTGTTCAACATTATTGCCAGTTTATTTCATCTCTTATACCCAATTCACTTCTTTTCATACAAAGAGCAGAGAGAAACAGAAAAATTGAGAATTTCACTCGCTACTTAGGCAACCTTCTCAAGCCCCATTGTACATTCCAATGAAGAATTTAAGTTAATATTCCAATAAAAAAAGTATTGTAATATTGCGAGAAATAAAATACAAACTTTATTGCTTTTAAAGATACAATCTCATAGCAATGAGTTTGGCCATTACAGAATAAATATAAGTAAAATTTAAAATATTAGACATAATAAACGTAGTAATAGCTATTATAACAAAACCAATCTCAAAAAAAAAAAAAGGTTTGTAAGGAATACCAAAATTAAAGAAATGAATAAAACAACATAAACCTTACTCTGATTGGATATAAGTATATTACAAAAAAAAATATAAATTATAAAATGCCAGCAAACTAAAAAACAAAATCAAACAAACAAAAAAAACTGGAAGTAATATCGGAAAAGAAAAGCAAACTCAATCAAAAGTGTCTTCATACATAATGTTAACAGGACTTGAAGTTTAATTAATTAATTCATTTATTTATTTTAATAAATGGTAAAATAAGGCAAGCAAGTGGTACTTTTATGTTGAGGCAAGTTTTCTAAACTTCAAACTATTAGTGACATAGAGCAAAATATGGTTAATTTTGTCATTACTATTATCGTCCATCGTGAATAGATTTATTTTATCTGATAAATTGTCAAATTTGTTGCTATAATAGTTTAAGTAAGAATTTCGGAGTAAATCAAGGGTAGGACACAGAAAGATAAAATGTATTATATTATCATAAACCAGATTACAGAGTGGACAAGGGGATTCAATTTGAAATTTCGCTGAATAATTTTTTAAGTTAAGCCTGTTCGTATATTTTCCTGAAAGTCTCAGTTGGGCGATAATTCTTTGTTTATTTATATGGTTACTAACTGCGAGATATTCTTCACCATTTCCCAATGTACTATTAAGATTTCCCAATATAATAAGATTAAATTTATTATTGATTGCGGTGTCTACATCTTTGCTAATCAAATGGTTTTTCATTTTCTCCAACATGTTATTATAATTTTCCTTAACTAACTTTGCATCCTGACTGATCTAGATTTGTTCGGCACCTATTATACTTAAATAACTTTTTAGGTCTTGGCACCAGTTATTTGGCATATTTATTGAATTTAGTAATTCTCTTTGTCGGTTGTAACAGATTCTAGGAAGATCGTTCGAGTACATACTTAACAACTTTTGCCACCAATTTAACATTCTTTTAAAGATTGATAACTTGATATGAACTTGCCCCGTTTCTAGTCTTAATAGATAGATGTGTTAAACGGTAATTGTAAGATCGATTTAAAAAATGATAACTGAGCTTTTTCCACATAGTCAGCATATGGAGGACCCGAAATTTCAGATGTATAAAGAAGAGTGCTTTCTGTAATCGCAGAAAAAAGTTTAATTTTAGTTGACCAGTTATCTGATTTACATCTACCTAGAGTGTATCTAACGGCACTATTAGCTATTAGTGATTTCGATACAAAGTGTTTACTGGCTTGGAAGAACTTTCCCGATGAACTCCCAGATAGAAAAACAATTGGAAATTTGAAGTGGGGAATTTTTATATGTTACTGTTTAATCTGACCCAGACGATCCCCCTTATGAAATGGAACGATGACAGTTTTTTCAGTATTAACTGTGAGAAGATTTTCTACACAATACTCCTCCAGTATATTAAGTTTTTTTTTGAGCATCTATCCAGTTTCTAGCGAGAATTACTAAATCGTCTGCATACAGCAAACAAAGTAATTCTTTGGAATTATTGATAGGTATGCCTTCAACTTTTCTATTAAGGAAGAAATATTCAAGATCTGAAATATAAAGGAGAACAGTAAAGGGCTTAGGGTAACTCCCTGAAGAATTCCTTCGGTAATCGGAATTTCACAGAAATTATTAGTGTCTTCTGATAAAACATAATTGGCAGAATTATAGAGGTTAATAAACATGCGCAGCATCTTGCCATTCATTCCCAATTTGTAGAGTTTTTCCCACATTTTTCTGTGGTTTACCGAATCAAAAGCTCTGCGGAAATCTATAGAAATAGCTATAACTTTGTTCGTTTTTAGTCGTAGAGTCATATTTACCGTAGAAATTAATGTGTAAACATTGTCACTGCACCCTTTCTCCTTTCTGAAACCCATTTGTACATCCGGAATCAGATTATTTATTTCTACCCAACTCAGTAGTCTATTATACAATATTTTATTGAATAATTTTAAAATATTATTTAAAATGGAAATGCCTCTATAGTTATTTGGATTGGATTTCGAACCTTTTTTGTGCAGCATGAACACTTTAATTCTGGTTCAATTGAAGGGAAAATTTTCCTCAAACCAAACTCTGTTAAATAGCCTTAAAACTTGCGAAAACCAATAATTATTCAATTTTTTAAAGTATTCGCTCCGTATTATATCCAAACCTGTTGCTTTATTATTTTTTTAACGAGTTAGTTAGCAAGCTTAAGTTAGTTTGCGGTAAATTCTGAGTCTAATTCCGGAATATAATGATAAAAATTTACTTCAGATTCAATTTTCGGAGGCAATAAACTTTTATAAAAATCTTCCCATTGTTTTATTGAAATTAAATAATCTATTTTAGATTTTATTCGAAATTTCTTAATGGTTGACCGAAATTCAGTTGGGTATTTTATATTTCGTATTTTTATTAATAACTTCTCAGAATATTCTTTTTTACTATTAATAATTAAATTTTTATATGATTTTTTTGGCAATATATATATAAGCCCCATTGTACATTCCAATGAAGAATTTAAGTTAATATTCCAATAAATAAAGAGTATTGTAATATTGCGATAAATATAACCAAAAATTTCCTCAAGTGTCTCCAGATATTTTTCAGCTCTGCGGACCCAACCACAACTACTATGCATTACTTCTATCGAATTTCCATTAAAATCTTCCTTTTACCTATTTTTATGAATTTATCAATGAACCTTATTTCATTCGCTTATTTCTCACCTGATTTGAGAATGTTGTGGCTTACTAGATCACTATTAAATATTCTGGTTAATTCAATTTTTTTTTTGTTTGAACTATGATCACAAGAACGCCCTATACGTTGAACTTCATTTGCTCAGTTCTAAATAAAAAAAAGCATTTTAGAGAAAAACATAACCCCACCCCTACCCCAAAAGCCCCCTTAAATGACTTCACCAGGAGAAATGTTTCCAATAAAAGTTGTAGCTTTTTATATGTGTAGTTCACATTCCTAGTTTAAAGAAAATCGTTGGAGCCGTTTTCGAGAAAATACCAGATAACTAAAAATACATTCCAGTAAAAACGTCATCCAATATTTTCAAAAAAACGGGAATTTGAACAACAGATTTAATTCTAATTATTATTATTTAGATGACAGAATTGTATAATGAATTGACATAGCACTTTAGAGGAAAAACTATCACCACCCCTCCCCCAAAAGTGCCCTTAAATGAATTTTTCCCAGAGTAATGTTTTAAATAAAAGTTGTAGATTTTTGTATGTGTCGTTGATATATCAAGTTTCAAGAAAATCGTCGTAGCCATTTTTGAGAAAATGGCAAAAAAGTAAAAAAGCCAACTAGTAAAGTGGTACTTCCGATTGAGGAATTTTGACAGACAACATATTGTCAGATCTCATGATGGAACACGGACTATCTAGTTTCAACTTTTTACGATTTGTCGTTTTTGAGCTGTGCTGTTCACATACAGATGATTTTCTAAAGACCACTTTTTTTCACTCAGGGGACCTCAAAACGGATATTTCCGGTGAAAACTCGACACGTAATCGAAAATTTGGCACGATTACAATACTTGCTGTTACTAGAAGTAAGAGAAACTAATATTAATGAAACTTTATCTTACTTTTTCAACTTTCAAATGAGAGTTTATCTTAAAGGTCAGACGGAACGTATGATTTATGGAAATAGCACTCTTTAAAAGAACGCTCGAAGTCACAGCTATCCCAGATCCGTCACAAAAAACAAACACTCTTTCAAATGAACAGCTAACTCAAACGTAAAAATTACAAACACAATTTTTCATTTGGGGGATAGATAGCTTGACAAGAAAGAAGATAACGTATTAATCATAAATATGGCATAATTATCATTTTTTTTTTATTTTTAATTTTCCATGATTTTGTCGATAAGATAACGGATTCCACGAATTTTGAAAGTTGGAGTGGGGGAGATATGGGTGTGTATCGCTGCGTAAAGAAATAGCCTGTTTATCAGAAATCTGAGTATAGATAGTTGAAGTTACTAAAAAAACTTAAGATAATAAATCCATTATATCTCTAACCATTCTTAATAAAAAAAAAATAACAGATATTGTAATGAAAGTATTAGAAAATACTTTGATAAGATTTTCTTACAACTCTGTCTAATACTTTGCGTACTTATTATATTTTATCAATCAACACAATACACAGTTCCAGATTTAGATGATTTTTGAAAATGATAATGCCTTCAAATTATAAGATTTTTAACTGATTTTCCTACTTAATGTACTACATAGGAAGTAAATAAACATAAATGAGACTTCATTCTGAATCAATGGACCTGAATAGAAAATTATGATGGGATTATAATGTTTTAACTTCCTTTCCAGGAAGGTGGGCCTGTTGTTACAAATTTCAGTTAACCTTTTTTAATTGCTGTATTGATTAATTTGTTGTCTCATTTATTTCAACTAAATATATATATTTTTGAGATTTTTCTAAATGAAGTAACATTTCAAAAATTCAAATACTATTAGAATGCGCATACTGTAACAACTTGCCCTTCGGTGGGGCTTGTTGTTACATGCCGGAGGGTAAGTTGTTACAATGTATAAAATACATGTTTGGGTGTTTATTTTAAGGAAATAAAACTGAAATATGTTCAATAAACAAATTATCACATCTTTATTTTAATAATAATAGCAGCTTGATTATGATCTAAACATGGATTATTACAAACTTAAATGCTTGAACATTCATTCTCTTTCTATTCACTGTCACTACCCATCTCTAAGTCCGAGTTACAATTGTGGCAAATATATCTAGGGGTCATTTTTAACACATTTTGAATGGGCCCATCTTTTGCACTCAACATGCATTCATCAACCCAATTTTCTCCACCTTTTGACTGCGACCATGGTTTTAGACATTTCAGCCAGTCTTCATTTTCTTCGTCGGAACTTGATGATGGCAATTTATTTATTTTTTATTCTTGTTCGCAGCTTTAGAAGCACAGATTTTCTTTTTGTTACAATTGGCAACTTTCTCGTTTTTCTTGTTTTTGGCGTCATTTCTTTTAATATCTGCCATGACTTGATTTAAGGTATGCAGTAGGGTAAGTTATTACACTGTAACAACATGCTCCAACCAAGTGCAACAACTAACCCTACTGACGCTATTTCACTATTTAATCCATAAACACTTAGATCGGAGAATACTAGCGCAAACATATTGGATTGAAATTATTGTTATGGATGTATGAATTAACAGCATAAGTATGAAAGCCTTACCTTTAGTAGTTTTCAGATCACAGCTTTCGGTTTCAATAATAAAATGTAGCTTTCTCTATGATATTTCGAGGAAAGCCACACAATGCCGCCATATGCAACAGAATCTTAGTGGAAAGTGGATACAACAAACAGCACTCGCATATCTCTCAACTTTGACGACTTATAAAGTGCTTCTCCCAGCCGATTTTTTAAAAATTACACTGTAACAACAAGCCCCCACCTTCCCCTAATATCTTGCACATAAAACGATGGATGACAGGCACCAAAGAAAAACAAAATTTTCTTAACCCATTATATCCCAAAAACTTTTTTTTCGAGTTTTGTTGAATGTCTCCGTTTATAAGCTACTAGAAGCGTAGTATAAAACTTATAATATGAAATTAAAAAATAATAATAACGTTTTGTACAATATATGATAATATGATATGTCATACAATGGGCATTTGGATGCAAGAGAAATATTTAAGTAGAGCACAAAATATAAATTTATTAAAAATTAATTATAAAGTAAAAATTATTATTAAAAGTAAAACTATTTATAAAAACCATCATTCTAAATGATAAGAATAAAAACAATCTTTTGGGTGAAGCCCCACGTTACACTTTATACAACGAAATTTAACACATTTTCCGCATTTAGCGAATCGCCGTTGTTTTTCAATAAATTGAATTAGGTGTTCCACGCCATCGAATCTTGTTTCCTTTGGAATGCTAGAAAGGGATTTTGGTTGTACATTCCTTGAATGCTCAATGTTAGGTGATGTCAGGAACCCTACCTAAAATGATCCTCCTTTGAAACTCTAAAAGGGGTAATGACTCAACATTTCTGTAGACTAACCACATATTTATGATTTGCACCATTAAGGCAAAAACGAATTATTGGCCAGTACCACTTCTTGGAACGAATCCTCAGACGATATAGATTTCTATGGTTATCAAGTAAGTCCACACCTACCACAAAATTTATTGTACTGCTGCACCAGCGTTGTTTGTACAAAAGATGTTTTCTTACTTTTTTGAGAATTCCATCGAAGACAAGATCCTCGACCAAAAACGTCTGGATATTCCATTGTCACCTCGTTATTATCGTTCCATCTAATTAAGGTCAATTGAGTTTCTTGGTCCTCGTTTACGCCGTAGGAACCTCTTGAAGTATTTTTCAGATCTTTTAAAGGTGCTTTCTTCTGATTGTTCCTAAACATCCAATGTTATTACATTTTAGACTCTCAAGAAGTTACAGAGAGTTGAAATAGTTGTCTATAAAGATTGTGCTGCTGTTAGGTATAAAACCTAACCACAGTTTCTCTGTTACTGAGAAACCTAAAGTTTTTCCCGGTTGTTTATCTCCTGCCCCAGTGTATAAATTGAATTTGAGTAGATATCCGTCAGGATTAGCAATACACCAAAATTAATAACCATATATTTCAGGTTTACCCCGTATAAATTGTTTTATGTGATGATGGCCATTGTATGGCTTTATGGTCTCATCCAAAGAAAACTCTTTGCCCAGTGGCCTAGCAAATTTTAGTATTGTCGTTTAAATGAAAAAAATGTATGGATTATATCAAATGTATGGTCTAGCCATGGAGTTTGAGACCAAAGCATTATTGGTTTCCGGCTGCGATCTAAAGTAGGAGAATTCTTAAATACTTATAAATGCTCTCATGGCTTAAAGTTATGTAGGTGTCCCTTTTGTGCAGCATATTTAAAATTTTATTTTTCAATATAAATTTGATGATGTTAAGGAATGTCTAGTCCTTTATGAATGTGGAATCTTTTACCCACTGAAGTGGATGACAGTTATTATAATTCTGCCCCCCAAATACAGATCTTGGCCAGGCTCCTTTAGTGAAGATGTGACTTTATTTAAACCTTTCTTATAAAATGTTATTTTAATATGTTTATCAACCATAAAAATTAATACGACATTAAAAGTATGATTTAAAAATTCCTAGTTGAAGAAAATTAATTAATTGGATTTGGAGAAATATATATGAGAAAGTTTTTTAAGCGTTTTATTCTCTCTTACTCCCTATTAATAAGAGAGAGTATTGTAATCGTGTCAGATTTACGATATAGAGTTTTTACTGGAAATACACGTTATGAAGTTCCTTGAATAGAAAAAAAGTGGTCTGTATGTGAACAGCAAGCTCAAAAACGAAATATCCCTAAAAGTTCAAACTTAATGTTCAGTTAAGTTATAACCATGGGATCTGATAGTAAGTTGTCTGTCAAAATTCCTCAACCGGAAGTACCACTTTACTAGTTTTTTTTTTTTTACTTTTTTGCAATTTTCTCAAAAATTGCTCCAATGATTTTCTTTAAACATGTTATATCAACAATAAATATAAAAAGCTACCACTTTTATTCGAAATATTTCTCTGAGAAAATTCAGTTAAGGCGTCATTTTGTGGGGAGGGTGGGGGTTTGTTTTCCTCTAAAGTGCTATTTCAGTTTATTATACAAATATAATATTATCCAGAAATAAATATGTTGGCAAATTCTGTTTTTTTTTAGGGTTCCGTACTGCGACCATTGTTTGATGTATTTGATCTATTGCACCCCCTTCTGATGCCGAAGATGAGCTAGCTCATCTACAACACCCCCTCCAGATTGAGCTCCCTAAGGAAACCCAAAATCCTGGAAGGGTAGGTATTTCCTCCTCCCCTATCTGGTAACAGCCCAGACTACTAAATCTTCTTTGAATGACGGCATCACAGTCTGTGAGGTGATGTATCGGAGTTTCCTCCATTTCTCCACAGAATCTGCATGTGGCCATCACTTCTAGGCCAAGCTTCCTCAAGTGTCCCCTGAGTTTGCAATGCCCCGTAAGGAATCCCGTAAGAATACGGAATCCTTACTCAGACTGATGCAGGCTTTCACAACCTTTCCTGGTTATAACCACCTAGACAGACCTTGGTCCCAGAGACGAGCTCTTTCCTTCTTGCATTCCATGTTTGAAGAAAAACTTTTGACCAGAAATGCGTTTTTATTGAAAAGTTTTTTTCAGTTTTCTGCATTTTTCCCTGCAAAAAAACATCGACGGATTTCTTTGTAAATCTGTTATACTAACTGAGTACAGAGAGGCATGTCACATTTGTTTGAAATTTTGTTTTGCCAGAAAGTTCATTTAAATAAGTTTATGGGGAAGAGGGGGAAGTTATGTTTTCCTCAAATAAGTCATTTTATTAAATTTAGATTCTCAAATTGATAAAGAATTGAAGACATTTAATCATTTAGTAAAAATGATAAATTAGGAAATTTATCAACCACAACTTTGTAGAAAGTTGTGTGAGTGTTTCACACGATTTTTTTTTTGTTAATAATAGCAGCTTAAATGGATAAGATTCTCTTGATTTCACATTTGATGTATTTTATTATCAGGAATCATCAAAATTATATCTTTAGTGAACATGCAATTTCAAAAATTTGGATGTTCCCAAAAACTATAGACTCCTTCTTCTTTATGTTTTTTACTCCTTTTTACTTTCTGTCGTAAGAGGAAGTATTGTACTTACTTATTTACGTGTTCTCTTCCTCTTCTGCCTTGCAGCGTAGAGGATTTGCAAAAGAGTCGCCATCCGTCTCTATTTCTGGCCATAGATTGACGTGCCAGTTTCCCCTAGGCATTGTGTAATATTATCTAACCAGGTGATTCTTCTTCTTCCTCTTGGTCTCTTACCAGTACACCTGGCTTCATAGGCTCGTTTAGGATGCCTTGCATGTTCCATCCTTATAATATGCCTAAACCATCTTAGTTGGGTGCGTCTGATTCGTTCCACAACCCAGATTACTCCTAATAGTAAGTGTTCCTGACTCGGTCCCTTCTTGTTTTATCCTCCACTTTGCGGAGGTATCGCATTTCCGCCGCTTGTAGACAGCTTTCGCAGCTTTTCGTGAGGGCTCAGGATTCACATCCATATGTGAGGGTTGGGAGGTATATTGAATTAAAAATCCTTAGCTTCGTTCTCTTAGAGACATCTCTTTTGCTAATGAATTTTTGGTTGCCGCACACCTTGCATTCAACTCGTCCAGTGACCCCGCCATCTGAGCTAATCCAAACCTCAGGTGTAGATACTCTTAGATGGAAGTATTGTAATTGTGTCAAATTTTCAATATCGAATTTTCACCGGAAATACACGTTTTGAGGTCACCACCGAGTCCAAAAAAAATAAAAAAATAAAAGTGGTTTTTAGAAAAAGGTACGTGAACAGTAAGCATGTGATTAGCTAAAAATAATTAGCCAATCACAGTGTAGTAATGAAGGTGTCAAATATAGGCGTGGTCAACAAGATATGCAAAAAAATTACTCTGATTGGCCTAAACATAGACCCACATTTTACACCTTCACGATGATTGGTTAATTTTTAGTAGCTAATTATTTCTGTGGAAAAAAAAAATACTAGTTTAGAAATTTTTACATTCTCTTACTCCTCCTAGCTAGTAAGATGAAGTATTGTAATCGGGTCACACACAACGTGCTACAACTTATTTATTTAAAACATTTCTCTGGGAAAATTCATTAAAGGGCAGTCATAGGGGAGGGGGCGGGGTTAGATTTTCATCTAAAATGCTATTTCAGTTTATTAGTCAATTCTGTCATCTAAATAATGTAAATTAGAATTGAATATGTTGTTGAAATTATGACTTTGAAAAAAATCGGATAACCGGAAGTGCGTTTACTTTACCACACTTTACTAAATGATTTTTTTTTTTTACTTTTTCACAATTTTCTCAAAATCGCTCCGACGATTTACTTGAAACTTAACATACAAACTAAACATATAAAGCGCTACAACTTTTATTTAAAGTATTTCTCGGGGAAAATTCATTTAATGGCACATTTAGGCGAGGGATGGGGTTATATTTTTCTCTAAAGTGCTATCATAGTTGATTATACAATTCTATCATCCAAACAAAATTAATTAGAAATAAATAGATGGCCAAAATTCGTAAATAGAAGAGAAAGTTGTGTGAGTGTTTCACACAAGATTTTTTTTTACAAATTTTTCCCACGGTAGTTATTACTTTCTCTTACTCCTAGTAAGAGGAAGTATTGTAATCGTGTCAAATTTTCGATATCGAGTTTTCACGGAAATATCCGTTTTGAGGTCCCCTGAGTCCAAAAAAGTGGTTTTTAGCAAAATGGTCTCTGTGTGTGTGTGTCTGTGTGTGTGTATGTATGTTGTGAACAGCATAGCTCAAAAACGAAAAATCGTAGAAAGTTGAAACTTGATATTCCGTTTAGGTATCACCGTGGGATCTGACACTACGTTATCTGTCAAATTCCTCAACCGGAAGTACCACTTTACTAGTTGGATTTTTTACTTTTTTGCGATTTTCTCAAAAATGGCTCCGACGATTTTCTTTAAACTCGAAACACAACCACACATACAAAGAGCTACAACTATATTTTGAAACATTTCTCCGGGAAAATGCTCTGAAGGGCACTTTTGGGGGAGGGGTGGGGTTAGGTTTCCATCTAAAGTGCTATTTCAGTTTATTAGACAATTCTGTCATCTAAATAATGTTAATTAGAATTAAATATGTTGTTGAAATTCCGAGTTTGAAAAAATCGGATAACCGGAAGTGCGTTTACTTTACCACTTTACTAAATGATTTATTCACTTTTTCGCAATTTTCTCAAAAATGGCTCCGACGATTTTTATGAAACTTCGTATATAAACTAAACATGCAAAGATCTACAACTTTTATCTAAAACATTTCTCTGGGAAAATTCTTTTAAGGGCACTTTTAGGGGAGGGGTGGGATTAGATTTTCATCAAAGTTTCTCTATAAAGTTGCTATCCTAGTTGATTATACAATTCTATCATCCAAACATAATTAGTTAGAAATAAATGGGTGGCTGAAATTCCAAAGTTTCAAGAAAATTAGTAAACCAGAAGTGCGCTTTTACTGAACAGTGTTTTCAGTTTTCGACGAATCTCATTAAAGTTGGTACACAAACTATAGAAGCTGTCAATTACAATTTGGAGAACTGGAGTAAGAGAAAGTTGTGTGAGTGTTTCGCACCAGATTTTTTTTTTATAAATTACTTATTTAAATTGTGCATAACGCAAAAATCAAGTTATTTCAAACATATTATTTACTGCAGAATTTTCATTCAATTATTTAAAAAAAAAAAAAAAAAAAAGGGGGAAAAGATAATTAGGCAGAAATTCAATGCAAGATCCGCCATTTCGTATTTGGCCATTTATACTAATGGAACAAAATAAAAATTGTTATTACCAAACACTCACAAAAATTTCTCCATGGAATTCATAAATATTCAGTTCTCAAAATTATAATTGACAAATTTTATAGTTTGTGTACAAAATTTAATGAAATTCGTCTAAAACTGTTCAGTAAAATCACACTTCCGGTTTACTAATTTCTTTGAAACTCGGAATTTTTGACCATCTATTTATTTCGAATTAATTTTGTCTCGATGATAGACTTGTATAATCAACCATGATAGCACTTAAGATGGAAACCTAACCCTACCCCTCCCCCAAAACGGCCCTTAAATGAATTTACCCAGAGAAATGTTTCAAATAAAAATTGTAGCTACTTGTATGTGTAGTTGATATATCAAGTTTGAAGAAAATCGTCCGAGCCATTTTCTTAGAAAAACGCAAAAAAAAAAAAAAAAACCTCGGAAAGTGGTTTTCCGGTTGAGGAATTTTGACAGATAATGCACTGCCAGATCTCTCATGGTGATACCTAAACGGAATATCAAGTTTCAAATTTTTTCTACGGTTTTTTGAAATGAGCTATACTGAACACGTACATACACACGCATAGGCTACCATTTGCTAAAAACCACTTTTATGGACTCAGGGGACCTCAAAACGGATATTTCCGGTGAAAACTCGATATTGAAAATTTGACACGATTACAATACTTCCTCTTACTAGGAGTAAGACCAGGTTATGCGAAGAGTGAATGGTTGGATGGTGGAACATGGACTCGAGTTAGCTTCGGAGGTCGTGATATTGACAAAAAGAAGGATCAACCCATGCATCCCGTTCTATGTTGGTAGGGAAGTGGTGACTTCGTCTAGAGCGGTTAAGTATTTGGGTGTAACCATGGACGTTAAACTCAGCTTTGGAAGACATATCCAAGAGGCTGCCGATAAAGCTGCGGGTGCAGTAGCGCGTCTATCAAGGTTGATGACCAACGTGCGAGGTCCCAGGGCGAGTACTCGCAAAATATTGATGAGTGTTTCCCACTCTGTGATGTTGTACGGCGCAGAGATTTGGGCAAGAGCCTTGCGAAAGAAAGTTTATAAAAAAAGGCTCGCGCGGGTGCAGAGACTCGGCGCACTCCGGATTGCCTCTGCTTACCGCACCGTGTCGGAGCCGACCGTCTTGGTAATAGCCGGGGTTATACCTATAGCCCTCCTAGCTCAGGAGCGTGCAAGAATCTATGCTAGACGGGGCGAGAATAATCGCGTGGAAATAGCTAGGGAAGAGCGAGAGCGTACCATGGCAGCGTGGCAAGAAGAGTGGGATGCGGAGCGCCGAGGCCGCTGGACCGCTATCTTAATTCCAGACATTAGAAGCTGGGTTGGTAGAAGCCATGGTGAGGTAAATTATCCCTTGACCCAAGTCCTTTCTGGACACGGATTCTTCAGAGACTATCTGAAAAAGGTAGGTAAAGAAGAGGTATCGGCCTGCTTGTATTGCCAAGCTCCACGCGACGATGCTCGGCACACGGTTTTCGAATGTGAAAGGTGGGCTCGACCCAGAAGTAACCTTGAGCAGGAGGTCGGGGAACTGGTGCCTGGAAGGTTTGCCCAGACTCTGTTGAGCAGTCGCAACAACTGGACAAAGGTTACTTCCTTTGTCCGGGAGGTAATGTCAACTAAACGTGCAGAGGTGAATATGGGAGAAGGGGCCCCTAGGGCTAGGTTAAGGAGCCTAGCCTGATGCAGTGCTGAGAAAGCGAATCCAGGCTAGGCTCAGGTGTATGGGGGGGGATTTTAGCCGGTAGGCATATTTATATGGAGTCCGGCACATTGATGTGCGTAAGTAGCATTTCCCCCCTCTTAAAAATAAAATAAAAACTAGGAGTAAGAGAAAGTAAAAAGGGATCGAAGTAATTATTAGTGTAATTAAACAAATAAATTATAATAATAAGAAGTGTTATATATTTAGAGTTCGACAAACTAACACCACTATATAACTACGTAAAATGAAGTGTTTTTTTTAAATTTCCACTGCTGCTAATTTAATAAATAAATAAAAAATTTGGAAAAGTAGGATAAAATAATATTATAAATGAAATTGAAAACAACATACTCAACATGTATTCAAAATAAAATAAATACACCAATCTCTCCTTTATTTATATAATTATTTACAATATTATAATAAATACTAAAATTTAATTAAGTCTATTAAAGAAAGGGAATATAGAACAAAGTATACATTATACATATTTTATACAAAATATTATTATTATTATTATTATTATTATTATATTAAATAGTTTTTTTTCCTTTCTCTAATTTTTGTAATGTAATAGACAAACACGCGCACACATTATTTTCACAAAGAGGATATTTTCATAAAAGAAAAAAACAAAAAACAAAACAAAAAACTTTTTTTTTCTAATAAAAACTGATCCAAGAGAGGTGGTAACATGAATGTTTGATTATTATTATTATTATTATATATTTCTTTTGTGCTTCGTTCAACTGCTTTGTTGTAACTTGTTGCACATTTACAATCAATGTTTGCTTCTCTTCTACGAGTGTTTGGTATAATTTCTGCATCATACTTATTTTAAGTTCACCTTGCAAGCTTACAATTTGTTCTTTGCTACTAGTCCTAACTACACCACACGTTCATTCAACAAATCTTGAGCCTAAACTCTTCATTTTGGCATGTAAACCCCTTTCTTTGTATGTAACTTACGTGGCCGCTTCTTTGGGACTTTTGTTTTTACATAATCCAAGTGCAGTTTAGAAATATATGTTTATTTTTTTTTTATACTTCATATATATAACATATATATAAAAGTAAAAAAAGTAAAGTAATGCCTATTTTTTCAGGGGGGCTTAAACGTCCAACTACCAAATTAGGTGTCGTGGACGGGGGGGCGGAAGCACCTACTTTACTATTAACATTTTTTAAACAAATATAAAATTTAGTTATACGCTGGACTCGAACTGGGGTCCTCCCACTTACAAGTCCATGCTCATAACCAATACACCAACACCCGCCCCTATATATATATATTTTTTTTTTGTAATGGATATCGTAGTGAATATTTGTTTTGTTTGGCAATTTAACTACATCAAAGTGGATTCCTACGATGAAGCTAAAGGGAATAGACGTAAAATTATACAACAGGTTCCTCTTTACAAGTTAATAAGGTCCAGCGTTAAGAAAATTAAAAAAATCTCAGAAGGAGGCTAAAGGGAAGAAAAATGTACAAAAACTAACGGATGATGCGGTGGAAGAGCAACACAACTTAAATAGATAAGTAAGTAGAGAGTTGCCAAATAAATGGATAGTGATACTCCAGTAGAGGCCTGTGGTGGAAATTGCCTCAGTTTCATTGGCGAACAATTCAAGCAGTACAACGGGGACCATTGACATCTCTGCTAGTCCAGTACCTCTTTTGGTGCTCCTGTAAAACCTAAAAAGAAACGTTCAGCAGCGATCCTTCATCAAATTCAAAAATGAAAACGAAGCCATAAGCGTAAATTTATGGATATCCGTTGATCCAGGGTAGCGGAGCTTTCACGTTCTGAGATTCAAATGCTGACTGATGCTTTGCTGAACAAACAGCAGGCATCAATGAGAAAGAAGTCAATTTAGGTTTATATGCCAAAATGAAGAATTTAAGCTCAGATTTGTTGAATAAACGTGGTGTAGTTAGGACTAGCAAAAAGAACACCAATTTGCAGGCCTGCAAGGTGAACTTAGAATTATTATATATTGTTTATATTTTAAATATATTTTGAAAAAGAAATATTTTTAAGTACGTGGGAACAATGCCAAATAAATATTAATTTATTAAAAAAAAAAAAATGTAATTGCTGGTATATTAAGAATTTTCAGTCAAATTAAAATACAACTATTCTTTGGAAATATAACGCTTTTTGCCTTAAGGTAAAAAAAAAAGGAAAAAAAAAAAGGCAAAAAACTGAAAACATTTCTAAGAGCAGATTCGAGGACATTATATCGGTTATAGTTTAGGAGAGCGTTTCCAAATCAAATTTCACGAACATTTCTGTCTACTAACATTTATGACTACAACATAGAAATACCTTTTGGTGGGAATAAATTAAATAGAAAATTTGAAAAAATATATAGTTCGTGTTATTTGAAAACAAAATTCGAAAAAGTCATTGAATCAGCTCTGAGAATACTTTTTTTTTTTAATTGATTACAATCATTATTTTATGAAAGCAGAGTTTTTTTTGTTTCTTTTTTAAATTGATATTTGTATTATATATATGAACATAATAATAATAATTTAAAAAAAAAAAAAAAAAAGAGTATTCGGCTAAATATAATAGTGATGTAGTGAATTAAAGCACATGAGGTGATCACTTGCCCCCTTTTCAAAGAGTATAAGGATACTCTAATAAATATTCTTTTAGGACCACTGGTATATTTAATTTAGGAACTGTCAGACCGTTTTTTAACAAACTATTCACTTTCAGCCGTGCCAAATGTTGCAGGCTTGGAAATTTAGTCCTTTGATATAATGGCGTCTTGAGCAGTATATGCGAATACTTTTGTCCAGTTCTATCCAATAGTACTTGCTCATTTTGGCCTTTATTTGGATCGGACGACATACCTACATAATATTCTATTAATTTAACGACGCAATCGAATATAGGAATGTTCGGTACTAGGGAAGGCTCTGCGTCTAAACGGAAATAACCGTCTCGATAATGTATACGGACGGATGTTGGACCATTGGCGGCACGTTGTATACTCAATGAAAATAGGTAACGCGGATCGGAACTGTCTCTTACCAGGAATGTACCCGGTTTTGTGGCCGCCAATAGGCCTATTGATTCTTGCCAATTGACACTTTCGAAATACCAGCCAGATATCCTTAGGCAACGTAATGTACATGATAATCTTTCCAAATCTATTTCTGGTCGATGTGGTGAATGTTGTCGATATGGTTTTGGATTGATTGGTGGGGATGGTAGTATGAATGTCAGCGGTAATGAAGGCGAAGGCTCCGGAGATGGAAGTCCGCAGCATGGCGCCCTGAATGTGTGGTGGCACCTCGGACAGCTGGTCAACATCACCAACTCCGACCCCTGTAAACAAATAATCACTACTATTATTTAGGGAAGAGAATATAAAGAAGAGACAAGTTTTGCATCATAAATAAAAAAAAGAAGTTAAAAATAATAAAAATTGCAAAAACAACTACCAACTTGTATAAAGTAATAGATATAATTAGTTATAAAACTGATAACTATAACACACTTGAATCTTTCTTTTTTATTTTTTACTACCTACATATTCTGCTTTACATATTTATTCTCTTAGTTAATTTTTACTTTCATTTTTTGTTCCTACAAAGAGAAGTATTGTGATCGCTTCAAGATATGCCATTGCGAGTGTTCACCGAAAATACGCATTTGGATGTTCCCTGAGTCGATAAAAGTGTTTTTTTTTTTCAAAAAAATGGCTCCAACTTGGATTTTCTTTAACCCTTTCATTGCTAATACCACATTAATGTGGGTACACTTGACGTTCTCCACAGGCTAATACCACATATGTGGTTTGATGCTTTTTCCGTATCTTTGCTACTCCCACATGAAAGTGTATATTTTTTTACTTCTTCCAGCGACATCTATACATCCATAGAATATTTTTATTTCACTTAAATGTCAACAGATGGCAACAAACCTTTTTGCTAGTCTCTCATAAATTGCGCCGTCATTTTTAAATCTCCCATCGACATCTGTACAATTTTCAAAATATTTTCTTTTGCCTATTATGTTATACTAAAATAAGATATGGCAATAATCCCTTGCGACCTTTTTGTCGGCAAATTTCTTGGGTTTATAATCCATCCTTTTTCCAAACCCTTTTACCTACATATGTTTTTCATTGTAACGTTTGCGTCTGTTTGAATAACTTCTCTTTTGCAGTTTTTCAATATAATTTTCTATTACTTACACTTTTACGTATTTTGATTATTATTTTCGACATGGTACTGTCAACTGTTGAGACAATAAGGAAATCCACCAAATGGTACAGGAAGTTTTTTTCCGTGTTTCGAATAGGAAGTGTAGTGCCGTGTTTCGAGATATATCACACTAAACAAACATTCTAATTTTCTTTTAAGTGTTTTTTTATTACGTTTTTAATTTATATTTGTTTAAGATATTTTAAATATAATTTTTTTTTTTTTATCAAACCTTTAATAGACTTATATTAAGCTTTACTTACAGCTAAAAATTAATTAGTTCACTGGAAATTTAGACAGTTACTAATTACGAGTTACTAATCTCGTAAATAGAGATTTAAAAAGTTTAAAATAGAGATTTAAAAAGTTAAAGAGTTGTAAACAAAAAGTGGGGAAAAATCTACGACTGACAAAAGAATTTAGCATGGTGGGGACGACTGCCAGTGAGACAGCCTAGCACGCAGTGTACTAATACTCTGTACTAACTTAGCAATGAAAGGGTTAAACTTGGTATATCAATTACAAAATATTAAGAGCTACAACTTTTATTTGTAACACTTTTCTGTGAAAATTCATTTAAGGCGGCTTTTGGGGAGAGGAGGTGGGTTTTATGTTTTCTCTAATATAGTATTATTTCAGTTTATTTAAACAATTCATTGTTTCATCATTATAAATAATATTAATTAGTTGTTGTGGTGGTGGTTGGTTGGTTGGGCAGACCTGGAAAGCATCGCAGAGACATTTTCCGTGATAGCCTGCTTCATTTTGTGGTCATCAACCGGTTTCGGGAGCGTTCCGTCCAACTTCAGGGTGTTTTAGTTGAACTGTATTTGCTCTGTGCAAGTCTTATGTTATTACATTGTTCAACAAAAACATCCTGATGATGGGCGAACACTGGAAACCGGTCGATGACCACTAAATAATGAAGCAGGCTATCACTGAAAATGTCTCTGATAATATTAATTATTATTAAATATATTGCCAAAATTCCGAAGTTGACCGGAAGTAGCGTTTTTACTGCAAAGGTTTTCCAGTTCTCTTAATATTATTATACGGTTGGTAGATCAATACACTGTACTGACGTACTTAGAGGAAGCTTAACTTTGCTGCCCCCCACCCCACCCTTAAAAAAGATCAAATTTCCCCAAGAAAATATCTGAAACAAAAGTGATTGGCACTTATGAGTGTAGATAGTATACAAAGTTTAGAGTAAAATCGGAGCTTTTTTGAAGATAGTGACGAAAAAAAAAAATCTGGTGTGAAACACTCACATAACTTTCTCTTACTCCAGTCCTCAAAATTATAATTGACAAATTTTATAGTTTGTGTACAAAATTACTTTCATGATGTTTGTTTTCAAAATACTTTAATGAAATTCGTCCAAAACTGAAAAAACTGTTCAGTAAAAGCGCACTTTCAGTTTACTAAATTTCTTGAACCTCGGAATTTTGGCTATCTATTTATTTCTAATTAATTTTGTTTGGATGATAAAATTGTATAATCAACTATGACAGAACTTTAGAAAAAAACGTAACCCCTCCCCTCCCACAAAAGTGCCATTAAATGAATTTATTCAGAGAAATCTTTCAAATAAAAGTTGCAACTTTTTGTAAGTGTATTAATATAACAAGTTTCAAGAAAATCGTCGGAGCTATTTTTGAGAAAATCGCGAAAACAATCATTTAATTTAGTAAAGTGGAAAAGTATTCCGATTTTTTTGAAACTCGGAATTTCAACGACATATTCAATTCTAATTAGCATTATTTAGATGATAGAATTGTTTAATAACTGAAATAGCACTTTATATGAAAACCTAACCCCACTCCTCCCCCAGAAGTGCCCTTAAATGAATTTTCCCGGAGAAATGTTTCAAAGAAAAGTTGTAGCTGTTAGTATGTGTAGTTGATATTATCAAGTTTGAAGAAAAAATCGTTAGAGCCATTTTTGAGAAAATCGCAAAAACGTAAAAAAAAAAACAACTAGTAAAGTGGTACTTCCGGTTAAGGAATTTTGACAGATGACCCAGTGTCGGATCACATGGTGATAACTAAATGGAATATCAAGTTTGACTTTCTACGATTTTTCGTTTTTGAGCACACTGTTCACATACGTACATACACACCACAGGACCATTTGTTAATAACCACTTTATTTGGAGAGTCAGGGGGACCTCAAAACGGATATTTCCGGTAAAAACTCAATATCGAAAATTTGACACGATTACAATGATACTTCCGCTTACTAAGGAGTATGAGAAAGTAAAAGAAAAAATTCTAAAGTTTTTCCATCAACCTGTGTTCGTTCACATTTCATCATCATCAACAACCCTCGTCGTCCAGCTACGTAAGGAAGATTATTTTTGTATAGACATTTAATTAAAAATCAAGAACAAGGTTTTAAGTTTTTGAATCATCTGTTCACATATACATATAGTCTAAATATGCTCATAAATATTCTCAAAATAGATTTATCACAAGAAATAAGTTAAAGTAAAAGCTTTACTAAAATAAAAAATTCACTGTCTCAGATTACACGTGATTGGATTGTAACAGTCTACATTGAGAGGCTAATAAACTGTAAGCCTTAATATTTTGCCTAATCTATAAGTGAGAATCAATGCAAAAAAACTCGAATATCTTCTCCAAAGTTTTTTTTAATTTAAAGTAATGCAATAGCAATTTCAAATATATAAAGGAATAAATTTAACAACTGACGTAAACAGATTATCCGACGCCAAGTGACGTCATTTATTTTATAAGAAAAAAAAAATGATAAGGCTATCAATCATTTTCATCTGAAAACAAACAGATCAGATGATTTTTTTTTTTTTTAATGTAACAGCATTAAATCCTTCCAAAAAGAGAATATTTTTAGGTTAGGCTATCAGGATTTTTCCCTCATACACGTGGATTGGATTTTCTTTTACAAAATAATTTTTAAATTTATTGTAAACATTTAAATAATTCTAGAAGAACTATAATATTAATCTTTCAGAATTAGATTTCCCAATTTTAAAGAAATTTTTTGGTTCTACAGTTCAATTCTACAGTACTGTTTGGTTATACGACAGTGTTGCCTGCAACCAGTGAACACTGTCCCGGAGGCCGGCAAAGCCAATTATTCTCAATCACCTATGTTTACTATACAGGTCTGCCAATTTCTACCAAACAAAAAAAAAAAATTCATTTCGATAGTTACAATAATCGATTCTTCAAGAATCAAATATCCAGATATACAAAAGCACAGTCCACCTTGGTTCCATGGTTAAATGTGTACAGATATACTGCATTATGTAAGTAAGATTTATCTTTTATTTAATACAAAAAAAACTCCACGGAATTAATATACATATATAAGGTTAAATTATTTTATAAATATAACAAGGTCAGTTATAAAAAAAAAGAAGAAGTAATGGATGTTATTAATTCCCATTAATCAGGTTATAAAAGAATGTAAATAAGGCAGAGAATGTATAAAAAGCTGTATGTATTAGTGGTGTGGTGAAACCGGCTAGAACTAGACACTTGTACAAGGAACACACCATCACTTCTAAGAAATACTGTTTTACTAACACGTGCGCACTCAATTACAAAACTTACTACTACCTCTTTATATTTAAAACATTTCTTATGGTGATATTTAAAAAAAAAAATTTATACGAAATTCTTTTTCAATTTTCTGTATATAAATAATTTATATTAAAATAAGGTTTTCACCAAAACGCCATCCATCTATTACATAATATAATATTTATGCATTTTTAACAAAAAAAAAAAAAAAATTAAAAAATTGTGAAGACATATTTATTTGCAATATCTATTTGTTCATTTTGCATGTAAATACGGTTGAATGGAAAGTCATTAAACACAGAAACTCCTAAATAAAGTTTAATATCGCTGAAGCCGTTTTTGAGAAAGTCGTAAAAAACCAAACAAAAAAAAAAAATTCCTTCAGTTAAGTGGTGCTTCCGGTTGACCAATTTTGACTAGCACATTATTGTCAAAATCCTCTGGGAGAATTTAAACGAAATATTTAAAGGCAATACTTTTGTTAAGATTTTCCATTTTTATATTAAGCTAACCTATACGTAGAAACTCGATATCGAAAATTTGACACAGCCTCGCGCAATCAATACTCCTCCTTATTGAGAAGGACAAAGTAAATAGCATATTAAAAAATAACATATTAGAAGCATCACAAACAGGACTGAAGAAATTAAAAAAGAATGTAACTCTAAATCAAGGTCAAACAGAAAAGTTCATGACCTCCCTCCTTTAAGTGTTCGTCCATTTGTTAAGGACAAAGAATTAAAAATAATCAAGAACAATGATTTAGTTTTTTTTTTTTTATTTCATTTTTTAACTGGAATATTTCGAGTCATAATATGGCCGGACACACATTAACGTTCTTGTAATAATTTTCAATTAATTTTTAATAATTGAGTTACACTTAAAATTTTGAATATACACAAAGAAAAATGAATTTGTTGGTATGTTTTTAAGGAAAAATTAAATAATGTTTAAACTGAACGAACAAGACTTTTTTTATTTTTATACCTTTACGTATGTTGAAAATTTATTTATTGGGAAATCCGACCTCTGATTAGCCTACCTTATGATTTAATCTTAATATTTGGGGTCTGTCTGTCACTTGGGTTTTTACAATATTATTTTAATTATTTTTTGTATTTATTTCTTTTACAACAATATTTCGATGAATTAAGACACTTTTTTTTTTTTTTTTGCTTTTATATATGTACTAGAATAGCACAAAAACAAGCTGGCAAAGTTTCTTACTGGACACTTCATAATTATGATTCAAATATTCTGTGTTGTTTCAAGATTTTGCGCAGTACTGTGAGGCGCAGCTCTAACACACCATTTTACTCTCTCTTAGCGCTGCAAGAGCAAATGCTGAGTCTATGACAAATTTTCGAAGTTTAAATTTCATCTGAAATATCTGTTTTGAGTGTGAAAATAAAATGATGTTGAAACACTCACACCAGCATTAAATCTTAATCCATTATATTAATTATAATCTTATCAAGATAAGTTTGTTATTTTCTTCAAGATATATAAATTATAAACTTATCCAAGACATGTTTATTATGTTTCTTGTTTTGTTCTAAAATCTTCATATAATTATTATTTCATTCATTTTTAGCATTTTACTTACATTTTGAATATCCTTACCATATTTTCTTTGTAGGACATCAGTTGATACGTATTATAAACTAATTTATATTTTGTTGTCTGCGTTTACGCATTGCATTTATTTAAGGTGTAACTTATTCATATATATGACCCACTTATTTCCGATTTATTCTAACTCATATTTTGAATTATAACTGGGCGTACAGTGTTGGGCTTTCTCATTGCTTCATCCCAAATCAATCTAACATTTGATCAAAGTGAGTCTCTTTTCTATTTATTTCCTTAGGAGTCCCTTATATTATTATAACATAAACTACTAAAGGTATTATTGTTTGGCTTCTTGTTTCTTATTCATATTAATTTCCTCTCTTTCTAAATTTTTAGTGTGTTTCTACTAGAGTAGGATTGGGTATATCTAATTCTAGATCTGATCCTCTGTTAAATTTAATTTATTATTTTGTTTCGTAGCTCTTCTACTAGCTTAATATCGGCTGAAGTGAATCGTTTTTTTACAGTCACGGCTACACTGTCCTGGATCTGGCATCACCTAACTGGATGCTCTATTGTTTGATGTTACTGAATTGAAATTGTCAACACCTTTTTCTTTTTTGGCCACATATTGTTTAATAAATATTTTTTTTTTTTGCATATTCAACAAAGTTCAATCTTTTTTTCACTATTCCCAAGAGTTGGTGGTGGTTTTAACCGTTCTTTAGCTGAAAAAAAGCTGGGACAACATTTATATGTAACCTAACCTTATAGACGCGTTACTTGAGAGCAATCTTGGTTAATCCATCTAAATTTGTAGTATGTTGGTTTAATCTTATAGGTGGGTTAACCAGACTGTTCATATAACCTCTCTACAAGGTTATATTACAAATGTAGTGTTTTAGTGCACTACTATGGAAGGCCTCATTAGGCCCCGAAACGTCTACTTTTTTTTTTTTAATGTTAAAAACCAGGAGAAATAGTCATTAATTTGTTCTTAGAGTTAGTATAGTATGCTTATTAAAATATAAGATTAATGAGAAAACTCCGAAATAAGGCTTAGCCAACCATTCAGCAAAATGTTAATTCCGTTTTACGAATTTCATCATACTCACTAGCCAAAAGGTATATTGTTTTAACTTTCTATATATAATATATAAACCAATTATATAAAATATATATAAGACTTTCTTTTATCTGAAGTCGGAGATTTTTGTTCTACCCATAGAGAAATGAAATTGGGAAAAAAAAACCGGCACGGATGCAAACGCTCCCCCTCTTTCACTCAAAATATCTGGAGCGAAATACGAGATTTTCTCTCACTGCATTAACGCAATTATAAAAATTGATAGTGTGTTTATAGATGATAAGGCTACCGATTGTTTAGCACCCATGGCAGGTTAGTTTTAATGTATTTACAGTAAAGACCAAAAGAATGCGTCAATAACCCATAAAACAATTGATTTCTTAAATTAAAACACCTTAAATTCTTCTGAAACTCCAAAAATGACTTTTCCCAGTAGAGTATTACAAATAAAAGTGATAAAATTATATCTCTATTTATTAGCGTTACAAGTTTTAAAGAACACATAATTTGAAACTGTTTTCGAAAAAATTACGTGAAACTTCGAAACAAATTCTGTAACACTTCCTGTTGTTAACAACGAATTTTCTTCAAATTTTAAATTAGAAGCAATAAACATTACATATAAATGTATTAATATATATTATAATAGGTTGTGTTAACTATTCTGAGGTTATATTTTAAAGAATAGCTTAACGTTGTGTTGTTGATCAATCAAAACTTCCTCAAAAAATTAAATGTTTCAAATAAAAGTATACACAGTTTAAAGAAAATTCATTATGAATACGCTATTTTCAAGAACATCACGTTAAAGTGAAAAAAATAAGTGTCTCACTTCCGGTTGATGCATTTTGACAGATTACTAACATAAGCGGTAGTGTATCTAAAACTGAATATCATGTTTGCGGAGCTGAGTACGGATTTTCCTTTTTTTGGGGATATTTTCTTGATAACACACCCCACAAATATTACATACACTTCATTCGCTAAAAACATTTATTTTTCGAACTCAGAAGGTCTGTATTTCCGATTAAAATTTGACAAGATCGTAAAACTTCGTCTTACGAAGTAACAGAAAGTAAAAAACGTGGATATTTAAAAAACTGAATTTTTGAAGTTACAAATAAGAAAAAAAATGCGCGAGTTCTGACAGAATACTGATGAAAATTTAAATGCAAAAAGTAGAAAATGTTTAGGTCAAAAAGCCAGCTTTAAAAATTAATTAATGTTTGTTTACTTTGTTAAAATTCTTTAACAAAAATTTTCAACGTTATTTACTCGCATTGTTTATCTAATAAATTAATATTTGCACGGTAAAAAAAAAAAAAAAAAATTAATTAAAAGTAGAGAATAAACACAGGTTTCTTCGAAATGAAACTGATATTAATTTTGTACACATAAACGTACTTTTGCGATGCTGAGAGATTAAAAATATAAATCTAAAAAAAAAAATTAATTTTAATTACACAAAATGTAAATTAAAATAAAACAAATTCTTACTTGAAAAATATTTTGCCTCATAATACTTATATAAATATTTTAACATAAAACTAGGAACACATTACCCACTCAACATAACCCAACCAACTCGCATACTGAGGTGGACAATTATATAAATTTAGTTACACCTTTGCAATATCAACCACCAGAATGCGCTATGAGTCATTTTAACTATAAATTTTATGATTTCATAACTGAAATATAAACAATACCTTATATATAAATTTGTTTCTTTTAATATTTGTTATCTTACTTTTTTTTTTCCTTTTTTTACTACGTTATTATCATTATCACAAACTTTATAACATTTCTGTTGTAAATGAATCATTCATTATCAATTTTCAAAGAAAAGCACTACTTTAAAATAATGGTGTAATCTGGTGGCAATAAAAGGCTAGATTAAAATTAAACAATTTAACAATTAAATTGGTGACAATTAAAGACAATGACCGGGCATGTAATGAAGCGAACTTTGATTTATGAACCGTTTTAAAACATTTCCAAGATATAATAATTCCTCATACACTAACTCAAAATAAATACAATTTGATTATTTAGAGAATTACTTGTAATAAGTAATTAAAGAGATACAATTATTTCATGAAAAGGATTTTGTATTTCAAGTACAATTCAAAGTTGTTTTCTGAGAAAAATCTAATACAATACTTCCTAACTCTTAGTGAACTTAATTATTTCTACAAAATTTATAAATAGTTTCAACATAAATTCTTGGTAAACTGCGATGTAGAAGGAAATGATGATTTGTATTTCCTCTTTCGTCAATAAGAGGAAATTATTAATTATAAATATGAAAATGAAGAACATGAAGAAATTTTTCACGAGAAATTCAAGTTTTGACTAAATCTATTACTTCTAATAAGGAAGCAATTTGTGAGCGTGTCAAACACACAAAATGTTTTTAGCGAAAGGTGTGTGTGTGTGTGTGTGTGCGTGTTTTATTCTTATTTTTAAAGAGGATATGCACTGTGTCCGGAAAAATCTATCGTGCCCCCTGGAGACTTCTCAGTGCACTACTGCCGGCCTCCGAGCAGTGTTCACTCGTTACAGACAACACTGTCCATCAACCAACAGTGAGCTATAGAGGCTTCCACCAGGAAGAGAAAATCAAGGGCAGCATGCTGGATTCGAACTCGGGACTTCCGCTTGCTAGTCAAGCGCGTTATCACTGAGCTAATATCCCTTCCTTCTCGCTTGGCTTGCGCCAATCATCTAGGGACGGAGTTTGTGTAATGTGTTCGCCCTTGTCTGTAAAAGGTTTAAGGAAGATTCTGGGAAGAAGTATTTTTTTCTGTTTTGTTTTTACAGTTAAATATTTAAATATTAACTGAAATGCAATCGAAAATATGAACGAAATTTGGTGACAATATGAAATATGATGAATTAAAATGAGCAAAAAAAAAAAAATGGTGACATTCACCCAAAAATCATGGAGAGAATGCATTGATTGATTTGAAAAACAGTCCAATCCTACCGAATAGTACTATTTAATCACTTCCATTGTTAGGAACTTTAAATTCCATCCCAGTAAGAAAATAAATTCTTATGAATGTTTAAGAGGAAAAAATCAACCTGGATAATGTCCGGAATTAGGTTTTTTTTGAACAATAAAAGTTTCTAATTGGAATGTAGAAAGACTGGTTGGAAATAACATTATCCGGAGTTCAACAACTGTATAGTTCAAGGCTATTGAATATATATTGTATTAAATTAAAATTCATATTACAATATATCTTTGATTTTTATAAAGAAATAAATTATGAATAAATGAATTTATCAGATGCGATGATAGTATCAAAGTGAAATATCAAGTTTCAGTAACCTGCGATTTTTTTCTTTTTTTTGAGATATTTTATTCTCACAAACGCAGACCATTCGCTAAAAGCAATTTTTCCATCCTCAGGGGCCCTCAAAACGTATAATTCCTGTGAAAACTCAATTTTGTAAATTTGACACGATCTAATACGATCGGTCAAGGGGAGGGGCCTATTTAAAAAGAGATTTTAAATAGGCAATGATTGAAATAATTATTTTTGTTTAATCCGCTTATTGGTTGCGATTCTTGGGCCTTAAATGAAACTGAAAATGCTACTTATAAAAACTTAGCGATAAAATCAGTAATAAGAATAGCTCAACTAAAATTAATCACAAAAGACTTGAGCCACTTGGGCGAATTAAACTGCAATAGTTGTGAAGTACAGTTGGAATTGGTCAAGCTTAACAGCTTGAATATCCCGTAAAGCTTACGAAATAAGAAAATTGGGATGGGTCTGGGGGGAGAACAAGATTACATGGAAACAAAATGGAAGTAAATAATGGAAAAGTGTTCGACTAAAAAATCAAATTTTGGTGCTGGGTTTGATTCCTGGCTTTGCATTTCAATTGGGATTAATATGAATAAAAAAATAGTTAAGTATATTTTTTTTATCCGCCTACGTTCAAGGCACCTAATCGGGGAGTTTGAAAGTAAAAGTCCGTCTGAAATTTAGGCTTTACTTTTTATTTCAATTAAAAGCACGGAATTGATGAATGGAATATGCCAAGAAAGTGTGCAAAAATTGAGAATAATAGCTTTTTTTTTTCTTTTTTTTAACTTAAGGCGCTTCAACATCTATGGTCATTAGCGCCCGGAGCCTTCTCAGTGCACTGCCGGCCTCCAGACAGTGTTTCTCGTTACAGACAACATTGTCCATCACCGAACAGTGAGCTGTAGAGGCTACTAGGAAGAAAAATATCAAAGGGCAGCACTGGACTCGAACCCGGGCCCTCCGCGTGGGAGTCCAACGCGCTAACCACTTAGCTAGCTAATCCCTGCCCTAATAGAATAATAGTGATATTTTCTAAACCTTACTTATATTCTGACCGACATTAAAAAGAAGCGATATTTTATATAATGTGGACAGTGTAGACATTTTATGAAAATTTAAAAAATCGCGAACTGAAAAAAAATGAATAAAGTCGTACTTCCGGTTGATAGATTTCATCCAAACCTTCTTCAGTCTGGTGCGCTGGCAGTACCCAAACGAATAAATACAAAGTTTGAGCTTCCTGCCGATTTTTTGTTGTTGAAATATTTTGTTTAGAACCTTTTTCTCTCTCTCCCTCATAAACAAACACACAAACACAACAAACACACACACCACAAATACAGAAGACTAATTTGTAAACACTAAATGTTCCTGTGATGATCACTCACAATTATAGAATGTCAAAATAGGTTAAAATAAATAAATAATCAATTAAAATATCAAAATGCACACTTTTTACTCCCATATTACGTGCAGATAATTGCTTTTTACTTATACGATTCTAAGAATTTAATTACAATAATTAATTTTATGATAACATTTTAAAGTGTTAAGAATTAATGCGGTAAAATTATTATACATTGTATTAAACAACGTTACCAAATTACAATTGCAGGAACAATTATTGTATAGTATGGCAAAATTGTATGTCATTAGTTATACGAGTATTCAAATCGGAATAATTATTTTATGTAATGGTCATAAAATTTATTCTCTAGATGTTTTATTTAATAAAATATAATCAAACAAATAAATTTAAAGCTTTACTTTATAGCTATACAATGCAAAAGTAAATCTATATTTTATTTTTGTTAGATGGTTTTATAATGGGGTTGTTTGAAGGAGAGAAATGGTCTGGTTAGAATTAATTAATAGAATATGGTTAACACTGTATATATGATAAATGACACTGAGTGCCTGGATTTTACACTTGAAATGATGGAGTATGGTAGAATGGTAAAAGGGTAATGACACGTAGTGATTGGCTGTATGAACTGTTCTCCTATCTGTCTCCGTCGCTGTTTCTATCTGGTTTCTCCCACTCCAGTCCGAGAGAGTGGTCCTGTCATTTTGTCTCTCTCTCCCTCTCTGCTACGAATACTCTCTTTGGATACTATTACAGTTTTCAAATGGTCAGGGCTTAAAATTATTATAAGATGTTTCTCTGTATACTAAGATGGCCATTGCCGTATAAATACTCGTATATCATGTTAATATTTTTTTAATTTCTATAACTGTTGTTAGAGGAAGTATTGTAATCGTGTCAAATTTTCAAAATAGTTTGTAGGTCCCCTGAGAAAAAAAAAATATGGTTATTAGCAATTGGCCTGTATGTCTGTCTGTCTGTCTGTCTGTGTAGGACAGCATATATCAAAAACGAAAAATCACAGAATGTTCAAATTTAATACTTCGTTAAAGTGCCATCTGGAGACCTGAAAATAAGCTTTTCGTAAAAAATCGTTCAACCTAAAGTGCCACTTTATTAAATTGTTTTTCTTCTTCTTTTTTTTACGATTTTCTTGAAAATGGCTCCAACGATGTTCTTTAAATTTAGTATATCAACTATAAATATAATAAGCTACAACTTTTATTTGAAAAAATTCTCCGAGAAAAGTAATTAAGGGCATTTTGGGGAAGAGATGGGGTTGAGGTTTTCCTCTAAAATACTAATTTCACTTTATTACACAATTCTATGATCTAAATAATATCAATTAAAATTACATATTATGTTGTTCGAGATTCCGAGTTCGAAGAAAATCGGATAACCGGAAGTGCATTTTCTGCCAATTTTCTCTAAAACAGCTACAATATATTTTCTTTAAAACATATATATGTGCACTTTTACATACAAAAGTGTAGCTATAACTTTTATTTGAAACATTTTTTCCAAGAGTAAACGCACTTAAGAGGAATTTCGGGAGAGGGGGAGGGTTATGTTTTCCACTAAAGTTCATTATACAATTCTACCATCTAAACAAAATTAATTAGACATAAATAGTTTGCCAAAATTCCGAGTTTCATGAATATTAGTAAACTGGAAGAGCGTTTTTTACTGTATATAATTTTTTTTCAGTTTTCGCGACGACTTTCTCGATTAAAACATCGGCAAATTTCATTAAATTTTTGTATACCAACTATAAAATTTGTCAATTAGTTTTGTAAAAGTTTGAGAAAGTTGTGTGAGTGTTTCACACCGATTTTTTTTTTTTTTTTTTTTATTTAAACTAAAAGTGAGTGTAGCCTATTTAAGAATTTTTCTTTCTCTTAAGCTTATTACACAATTCAGTTTATTGTAAATAACTAATAAATAATAAATATGCGTTATGCCGATTCTGCAGGGTCGAGGAGGAAACCTCGGTACACATCCTTTGTGAGTGTGTCGGCCTAATGAGGACAAGGTTTCTTCAATTGGAGACAAGCAAACTCGAAGCCACTCTAAGTTTTGCTATGCCTGATTAAGATGGCGATGGGATGTGCTATAATTTCAGGGGATCCACCTACAGACCTTTTACTGTAGGTAGCAGTGGAATGAGGCCCGCCTTCCCCTTTTAGTCACAATGACGAGAGGAAACAGAAAGATTTTTTGCGATCGCGTCAAATTTTTGGAAACTGAGTTTTCATGAAATTACATGTTCTGTTGAGTACCAAATAATTGTTTCTAGTGAATGGTCTAAATTAGAGGAAAACTTGTAACATCTGGGAAAATAAAAAATTAATATTATTATTTTTTTTTTTAAGCTCTGCTTATAAACAAACAGACCATATTCTGTCCCTGTTTCATCCCTACACAATGTAAGGGACCAAGGGAGCTGCACATATAAAAGACCAACCGTTCGAAGATCAGAGGCCATAAATATGTACGTATTTCGAGGGAAGGAAACTGTGAAAGATATTATATTAAATTGTTAATTTGAAGACTCTCCATAATGAGGGGAACTTCGACTGGTTTTTATAAATATATAACAACTTTTCACTTCGGGAAAAACCTTTATATTTGTTTATATTAGTCACAATGACGAGAGGAAACCCCAGTCAAGTGTACAATCATACCAACTATATCATATATCTCAATGTATTTCTCAGTTGATGAATTTTCTGAAAAAAACATTTCGTTTTTTAACCTGATCTTCCATGAAAAGAAGCAAGTTGAACCACGTAGCCTTTTATTGGAACTCCCTGTTCACAATACTGTTGATTCCAATATATATTGCTCCCAGATATGCATTAAAAAGCGTAAGTGACAAGAGTCCCCCTGATGCAGAACCTTGATAAAAGTGACAAAAAGATGATTTGCAATTTTTAACCACACTTTACAGCTCCATAGATCTTCATCTATTTCAAGCTTTATTCAAGACACCAAATCATAACGTATTTGAAGTCCATAAACGACCTCTTTGCCCAGCCAAGAGGAGTAAACAGAAGTTGTTATCTATGCAGTACTTTCACGCAGTAAAGCCATACTATTTTTCTTTGATCTTTGCGATGCTACCATTACTTGCACCAATTACTACTTGCAAGACAACGCATTATGCCGATTCTGCAGGGTCGAGAGGAGGAAACCTCGGTACACATCCTTTATGAGTGTGTCGGCCTAATGGAGGACAAGGTTTCTTCAAATGGAGACAAGCAAACTCGAAGCCACTCTAAAGTTTTGCTAGGCTTGATTAAGAGGGCGAAGCTGAGGGATATGCTATAATTTCAGGGGATCCACCTTTAGATCTCTTATTGTAGATCGCAGTGGAATGAGGCTCGCCCTCTCCTTTCTATCAATCTAATCTACTATTACTTCGAGTGATAATTGTATATAATTATTTATAAAATATCAAAAACATGGAGAGAAATCTTGATAAATTAAAAAAGTCTATTGAAAAGCTCGCTAAAAAATTTCAGGCAATCATAAATGGCAAAAATAAAACTATCGATCAGCTAAAACAAGTAATATAAAACTGAATTCTTACCTACTTAGATTGAATGAGATTTCTAATTTTTTAATCTATAATTTATTTTCAGTACGATCCACGCACGCCATTAGATATTTTCATGCATTACAACAACACAGTTTATTAATTTTTAGTTTTTGGAATTTATTTTGTAATAAAAATTGGTACGTTATCTGAGTAAATGTTGAAAAACAAACATTTTTTTTTTTGTTTTGTTTTTTTATAGAATCTTGAATGTGAAACGCAAATAAATTCTTGACGCTGGCCATGGACGTCATCATAGTGAGGACGTCTCGGAGCACGAATTTGGCACGATATACTAATGTTTTTTATAAATATCCTCGACAAAGTAATAAGTTAAGCCTTTAATAATGTTTCATATTTTATAAATAACATACGACCTTTTATTTAAAAAGGGATTTTATCTTTATTCCGCGATGTACATAGTATAGAAACAAGGAATAGCAAATAAGTGTTTTTTTTTTTTAATTTTTTACATACCTATTTTAAAATTAATCTATTTGTACACTAAAGTTTCTTGGAAAAAATTAATTATGGCCTTTCTTGACTTAAATAAACAAAACAATATTCGCGCGGTTATTTGAATATAATTTTTCCCCTAGCGGTGTACCAATTATTTGACGGAGAAATTAATTGTTTAATGAGGTTGAAAATTTAACCACATAAGTAATTTAAATAAAACATAAAAAATCTGGTGTGAAACACTCACACAACTTTCTCTTACTCCAGTTCTCAAAATTATAATTGACAAAGGTTATAGTTTGTGCACCAAATTTAATGAAATTTGTCGAAAACTGAAAGAAACTATTCAGTAAAAGCGCACTTCCGGTTTACTGATTTCCTTCAAACTCGGAATTTTGGCCATCTATTTATTTCTAATTAATTTCATTTGGATGATAGAGTTGTATAATCAAGTATGATGCCACTTTAGAGGAAACTGTAACCCTACCCCCTCTCCTAAAGTGCCCTTAAATGAATTTTTCCAGAGAAATGTTTTATATAAAACTTGTAGATCTTTGAATGTTTAGTTTATATGTGAAGTTTCAAGAAAATCGTAGGGGCCATTTTTGAGAAAATCGCGAAAAAGTGAAAAAATCATTTAGTAAAGTGTTAAAACAAAAGCACTTCCGGTTATCCGATTTTCCTCAAACTCGGAATTTCAACAACATATTTAACTCTAATTAACATTATTTAAATGACCGAATTGTGCAATAAACTGAAATAGCACTTAAGAGGAAAACCTAACCCCACCCCTTCCCCAAAAGTGTCCTTAAATGAATTTTCCCAGGAGAAATGTTTCAAATAAAAGTTGTAGCTCTTTGTATGTGTAGTTGATATACAAGTTTAAAGAAAATCGTCGGAGCCATTTTTGAGAAAATCGCAAAAAAGTAAAAAAAAAAAACTAGTAAAGTGGTACTTCCGGTTGAGGAATTTTGACAGATAACGCACTGTCAGATCCCATGTGATACTAAACGGAATATCAAGTTTCAACTTTCTACGGTTTTTCGTTTTTGAGCTATGCTGTTCACATACACACAGACACACAGACACACACACCAAAACACACACACACACACACACACACAATTTCGCATTTGCTAAAAACCACTTTTTTGGACACAGGGGACCTCAAAGGATATTTCCGGTGAAAACTCATATCGAAAATTTGACACGATTACAATACTCCTTTACTAGAGTAAGGAAAGTAAAAATGAAGGAAAAAGATTGTGAGATTAGGTCTTTTTAAAAAAATAAGAAAACTCAAATTCTTGCCAACGTTTCGACAAATATATTGTCTTTTTCAAGTCATAAAAAAAAAAAAAAACATTAAATAATCTTCAAAACATAACAAATTTAAAAAACTTATGTATAAATTTGGAAAATAAAAAGTTGAGAACACCTCAACATCACAGAGAATTTATTTCTCTGTGATGTTGAGGAGGTGCGATAAAATTTGGAAGCGATAAAATTACTTAAGATGCAATAAAATTTTATGATATATCAAGAAGTACTGACAAAATTGAAAAATCCATTCTATAAAATGGCATCCATGTGGCCAACCGAAAGGATTGTGACTAATAACTTCCTGTTAGATCCCCTGATGAAACCTGATATATGGAATATCAAGTTTGAATGATTATAAATTGTGATAAAGTATGACACGATCACAAAACTTCCTTTTAAAACAATGAAAGAAAGCAAAATAAACAATAAAGTCTTTTTGTTGTTTTGTCCGTATAAACAGAATAGACAAGCAGCACAAGGATACAAAATTTAAAATGTATTATTTAGTTAGTAGTTAGCAGTAGTAGTAGTAGTTAGTAAACTATCTTGACACATCACGGACATCGCGCGCGCGCGTCATACCTTGGCTTCTTCTTAACACAAATATATATTAAAAGAGGGAGAGAGATTTTTAGTTTGCGTGTTTTATAAAGTTAAAAGGGAGAAATGACCTTGCCAACCGATTATCGAACAGAAAATAACCACCACAAAACCTACTTTATATAATAACAACACAACACAGTGTTAATGCAGTGTATTAAAAATAAAACAGTTTTACCATGAATAGATATTCTTTTGTTAAAAGCATTTTCATAAATAGTTTAGTAGCACAACACAATGGACAAGTACAGTAATTTTACGTATTAAATAAATAAATAATTGTGTTATCTACATGGATTTCTATACCGAATCAACATTCTGGATAAAAGCTTGAATTATATATATTTTATGTAATAAATATTAAATAACTCTGTAACAGAAAAATCTCTTACTCTATTTAATACAATTTAATCATGATTATAATTTCTTTAAACTTTCAATCATTGGTGGGGGTTGTAACAGCAACCAACGAGAGTAAAGAGAAGAATAACGAACCCAACCACTCTCTCGGACTGGAGTGGGAGAAACTGTATAATCACAGCGACGGACAGTCCATGGGGACAGTTCGATACAGTTCAACACATTGTTCACTATAGTTCATCATTATCGCCAGTCACTTCGTGTCATTCTCATACCACTCTGCGTCCGAGAAAGTGGTTGGGTTCGTTTCTCTTCTCTTTACTCTCTTTGGTAGCTGTTACATCATCCCCTCTCATGAAGAAAGTGGGGAATTTTTTTAGTTGTATATCTGAGCGGCCTTAAATGGAATATCCAAACCAACAAAGCTTATGAAAATTATTTCCCAAAAAAACTCAATTACCTATTCTATAATTTTGTATTTCCGTTTAATTGATCTTCTTCAAATTTGAAATTCTATCAATGCTTCTAATATGTATTAATATTATGTATGTGTAAGTCCATATATTATACTGAAGCGATACTTTAGAGGAAAGCATAACAGGCTACTGTTCCCCCGGAAGTGTTATTTAGATTAAAAAAAATAGAAAAAAAATCAAGTTTCTCGTGAAAATGTTTCAAATAAAAGTAGCAGGTGCAAAGTACCATAGCTGTTTGTGCACCTTCAAAAAAAAAAAAAAAATCTGGTGTGAAACACTCACACAACTTTCTCTTACTCCGGTTCTCAAAATTATAATTGACAAGTGTTATAATTAGTGTACAAAATTTAATGAAATTCGTTGAAAACTGAAAAAAACTGATCAGTAAAAGCGCACTTCCGGTTTACTAATTTTCCGGAACCTCGGAATTTTAGCCATCTATTTATTTCTAATTAATTTTGTTTGGATGATAGAATTGTATAATCAACTATGATAGCACCTTAGAAAAATACATAACCCCATCCGTCCCCAAAACGTGCCCTTAAATGAATTTCCTCAGAGAAATGTTTTAAGTAAAAGTTGTAGATCTTTTGTATGCGTAGCTTATATAAGTAGTTTCAAGAAAATCATCGGAGCCATTTTTAAGAAAATCGTGAAAAGTGAAAAAACCCATTTAGTAAAGTGGTAAAGTATACGCACTTCCGGTTATGCGATTTATTTCAAACTTGGAATTTCAACAATAGATTTAATTCTAATTAACACTATTTAGATGAGCGAATTGTCCAATATACTGGGAATAACACTTTAAATAAAAACCTAACCCCACCCCTCCCCCAAAAGTGCCCTTAAATCAATTTTCCCAGAGAATTGTTTCAAATAAAAGTTGTAGCTCTTTGTATGTGTGGTTGATGTGGAGAAAATCGTCGGAGCCATTTTTGAGAAAATCACAAAAAAGTAAAAAATCCAACTAGTAAAGTGGTACTTCTAGTTAAGGAATTTTGACAGATAACGTACTGTCAGATTCCATGGTGACACCTAAACGGAATATCAAGTTTGAACTTTCTACGGTTTTTCGTTTTTGAGCTATGCTGTTCACTTTTTTGGACTCAGGTGACCTCAAAGCGGATATTTCCGGTGAAAACTCGATATCGAAAATTTGACACGATTACAATACTTCCTTTTACTAGGAGTAAGAGAAAGTAAAGTTAGTCCTTTTCGAAAAAATTTCAAAAAAAACGCCACCTTTCTATAAATATAAAGTTCCACTTCCAATTCAGCAATTTTTCTTTCCCCCCAAATTTAGAATTCTACCAATGCTCCTAATGTATATTATATTAATACTATATACAGGGTATCTGTCCCTGGTATATAGGGTCGTATCCAAGGTATATGGATAACGACTTTTTACCGGAAACTAAGATAGCTAGAAAAAAACTAAAAAATACGTGTCCCCTTAGTTTTTTTGTTAGAAATCCGAATTTAATTTGGAAATTTGTTTTGGTGCTTCCAGAAGTGTGATACAGGCACCAACTTCATTTTTTCAAATGGGAGGCGTGGTTTTTTTTAAGATAAAAACCATATTCCTCTTTTTTTTTGTAAGAAAAATTTACTTGAACGTTTTTTTTACTGTGAGCGATATTTTACAAGTTATGAATGAAAACATGATTTCTTATAAGAAATTTCAAATGATAATATTATAACGGTTTTTTTTATTGATAAGAAGAAAAGTACTATTTTATTATCAATTTTATTCCTCATTAATTTATAGATCTTGCTTCGAACTGGCCTCCACCATTACAGAGATGCATAGACACATGCTCTTTCCTGCCAATTGTACCTTATGGCCAAAGAAATTTACATTAGGCTTTAACGAAGTTACAGGCATCTAATATAATATTCTCTGTTTTAGTTCATCTACAGATGCAATCCCGGGGCTTGATTCTGATACAACTCAAATTATCATTTTGAAATTTCTTATAAAAATCTTCAGTTGTTAGAGATTTTCTCTAAATTGACTCCAATGGTATTTCTTTAAAATTCATATTTTGGACATACAAAAGATTAATACCACTTTGATGTGAAACATTTTACTAGAAAAATTGATTTTCTGAGAAGAGCTTAGTGAAATACTACTTCAGTGCAATACATGCTTCTACAACCCCCACCTGTAATATTAAGAAATATTAAGGAACCTAAGCTGGAACTTTAAAGAAAAGGTTTCTGAGTTTTTTTAATTTTCTCTAAAAACAACTACAAAGGTGTACTTTACACAGAATGCCTAAACGCATGATAACATAATAACGTTATCAATTTTATTGGTTACATTTTTTTGGGGGGGAAAAATGTTGATTGTAAGTGTTCTAAGAAATTTGTGACAAAACAACATTTCAAATGTTATCTGTGTTATTTTGGGTATGTTGTATTAGTGAGCAGAATAATAATATTATTAAGAACAAATTAGTGATTATTTCTCTTGGTTTTAATATTAATTAAAAAACTGGACGGTTCGGGCCTAAGAGGGCCATCCTCAGCAGAACTAAAAACTGTAATTGTTACATTTGTAACTATTAAGATTAGGATAAAGCTAGGAGAGATGACGCACATTTCAAAGTTATGCCCTGTTCAAAATATAGGAGATATATTAAAGAGGTAATTCTTATAAAGCATATGTCAACTACTATTATCTACAAAAAATTGCTATTTTTCAAAATAAAGACATTCTCATTTTGCAAGTACACTAACTACATTTGGCCGTCTCTCCTACTATGGTAGGATAGATGACGCGCCATAGTTAGGAGACCTCTCCTCTGTGAAGGTAACATGGCTGATCGACATGAAACTTGGTAAACATTATGTCTACGTGTCCAACTTAAATGACAGCAGGAAATATTTCATTTTAATTGCAATTAATATTATAGCATATAAAAAAAAAAAAAAATTTACTAAGCGTTATGAAAATTCGGGTATTCACAGGATACAGCTGATGCGTATCCGGTGTTCGTAGAACACAGAAGAACATACAAAATAACTGAAGAATTTTGCAATACGTTCGCTTCTGATCTCTCTACTCCTGGACTAACTTCCATGACGCCACGTGATGGCAAACAAGATAAGCAAAGCCTGCGTCTACTCTCTTATCCTCGTCATCTCTCCTAGCTTTACCCTATATGTTACAAATTACGTTTTTGTGAATTAAAAGAATATTTAGCTTCCTAATACGTAAGTTTAAAGCCAAAGAAAACTCGTCCTTACCATAAGGATTTTAATCCGGTGACGATAGTCCCAAATATGATTCATAAAACAATATACAATACACAAAATTTTGTTCACTATTCTCTGTGTTGTTGAGGTGTTCTCAACTTTTATTTTCCAAAATTATACATAAGTTTTTAAGTTTGATATGTTTTGAAGATTATTTCTTTATGCCCTTGAAAAAGACAATATATTTGTCGAAACGTTGGCAAGAATTCAAGTTTGTTACTTTTTTAAAAAGACCGAATCTCACAATTCTTTTCCTTCATACACTACACTTTTTCTTTTTTTGTACAGTGCACTGCAGCCACAATGGTCAATTGTGCACCTACAGCACCCTTCCAGATTAAGATCTCAGGATCTGCGCAGATTCTAGGGAGGATATATCTTCCTCCAACGCCTGGTAACCACCCAGGGTTCCGAATCTACTGTGGATGATAGAATTGCAGTCCGTTAGAAAGTGTATTGGAGTCTCCTCCATCTCCTCACAGAATCTACAGCTGCTATCGTGTTCTACAGCCAGTTTTTCTACAATGTCCCCGTGAGGAAACCCGTCAGCATAGGAAGCCTATTTCTATTTTTACTTAGACTGATGCACGCTTCACATCCACTCCTAGTTATAACCGTCCAGGCAGGGTTTTCCAGAGCTTATGCACTCTTGACTTCCTCCTCATTTCTAAGTGTTTCGTGAACTAAATATTTATTTTTTAATGATTAGATAATAATTTTTTTTTTTTTACTAAAAACATTCATTCCCATCGATAAGGCCATAAATACGTACTTATTTCCTTTCAACAACTTGTTGAACAGTAAGATTTTTTTCCTTCTTCTATAGTAGTACTATAAACTTGGTGATCACCATAAATAAATAAATCATGAAATAGTACACTTGTCACACAACATCCCACATTCACAACAACAAAACTACTAATCTTTGATTTTATGATGAAGTATATTCATTCAGAAACAAACTAAACAGATAAATAAAAACAAAATGTATCTATTTTATTTTCTTAGAACAAACAGTATTTAAAAAAAAAAAAATCTTTAATGCGCATGCGTCTTATTTTTTAATGGTTGGGGAATAGTTTTGGTTTCTTCTTGGAATAAACTTAATAAATGACTAATAAATGTACAAAGTCTTGGTCTCCCACTTGTTTTTGTATTGTTTGCTTTTTATATTGAAATGGTGAAATGATTCATTTATTTATTTATATACACATATATACCTTAAATTTATATATTTTTATTGCTTTACTGCGTCATTGTCTATATATTACTTATCAAGTATAATTTTCGAAATTGAAGTAAATGTGTGTGAGATCTCTTGAGTACTGAAACACTCAAATGACTCATCATATTGCAATACACTTATTAAATTGACAAATTTTTTTGTCAGTTGACCTAACATAAATGGTTGGAGGATAAATTGTTGCTTTATGATTATATTTTCATTATTGTCCAGAAGATGGAGCTAATAACAATGAACAGAACGAAATATCCATTTGAAATGTTGGAACAAAAATTGCTCACATAAACATTGTAATCAATTTTTCAGGAAAAGTAAAAAAAAAAAAAAAAAACTGATTAATCGGTTTTTTCTTCAATTTTGTAATTCCAGCATTGCGTCTAACGCATCTTATGGGAAGCTTTTCACGTTACTTTTCTCTTAGGATTCATCCACAAAAAACCAATTATCCTGCAAAATGTATAAAAATGATACGTTTATATAGTTTCAGTATTATTATTTGTCTGTCTGGGGAGGGAAACCCTACGTTATACAAAAGCCTCACTGGGCCCATATAGCTACCCCAAGAAAAACAACGACAAACCGGGACTAGAACAAAAATCCAGACCCGGATCTAATCCATCTAAGATTACCGCAGTCGAATAAATCGGACAATAACCTTAAGCGGAAATAGCCTAAGCTCTTCAACAGACATCCTATTCCGACCAAAGGTTCTGGACCTAATCTCCTTACAAGTCATAAGATGGATGGGTGTTTCCCCTCCTCTGTCTCACAGACTCTACAAAATGGATCCGGTATGTAGATAAACCACAATGTCCAGTAAGAGATCTGTGATGTGATAGCGATAGCAAGAAAAAAAAAAAGAAAAGAAAATTTTTAAATAAATCTAAAAATTTTACAACTAGTGGTTGGAAATTGGAAAAGGGTCCAGCCAGCCGCTACTTGCAGGTCATGAACCACGGCAAACCCTTTTTGTATTTCTTTCAAAAAGGGTCAATATACAGTCAAGAGATAATACCTCACTGGCCTATCTGGTCCACTATCTGTTAACAAAGCGTCGCCACCCCTGCCAAATCAGCCCTTGTTAACTACTGACCTCCCCTAGGGTCAATATACCACAAGAGATGTCTTAGTGTTACACGTACTTACACATCAGCGTCGATGTGTGAGTGATGCAAATATAACACGTTGCCCCACTGGAGGAGGGATTCAGTTGGACTCAGCCATCCAACGTCTACATCAGTTTTCAGATCAGAAGCACCGTCTCACATCGCGAGCGCGTCCCTATTTAAGGTTTTAACACTTTACTAACTTCTTTAATATTTTATATTCATTTTATAATTCTTATAGTTATTTACAATTGTGCATCTTAGTTTTTCTATTTTATATCTCTTTAAATTATTTGTTAAAATATAGTATATTTTTATAAATCTGTAGTACGCATTTCGAATACCAACTCTCTAATCTCTCTAATTAACAATCTCTTACTCTTACCCATCACTTCAACTTCCGGTATCAATAAACGATACCAATATAGATCCAACCAGAAGTCTGAGAGCGCTCCCTGAAAAACACAGCAATGTCTCACTAATGGCCTTGTCCGGACCCCCGATGAGCATTTTGGACTGCCGAAAATCAACTGAGCTCATCCATAAGGATGAATGCTGTTGAGAAGCTGTCCCATGTCTGGAAGCCTGACAGACATGAGCCAGAAGACACGCCAATAGCAGGCTCGGGACCAATGAAAGGAAGAGATGCGCCTAATTTGGCAAACCTATCCACCTCCTCATTCCCAAAAATTTCCATATGACCTGGCACCCAGACTAGAAAAGCACATCCATTATATAGATTCAAATAGTTTTTAGATATTAAGTTAAAAAAAAATCTTGGAACAGATTTCGAGAAAATTGCAAAAAAAACAAAACTGAAAAACATTCAGTATAGATAAATGGTACTTGTGGTTGATGGATATTGTTCGAAACCTTCTTATCAGATGCGAGGGTGGTCCTAAAATGGAAAACCAAGCATCAGTTTCCAGCGATTTTTCTTTTCTGAGATATTTTTGGTTTATACACACACACATTCACACATTCAATCTCAAAACATTTAAAAACATTTAATCTCAAAACATAATCTCGCATGAAATTCAAGACGTAATATGTCATCTGATATTTTTATCAGTCGTAGCATGCATATTCCATTTATTCCTGACCGGTTTCGGATTTTCATCCATCGTTAGAGCAAATTCACTAAGTACGTATATAGAGGTTCACTATAACGTAATGTTTCTGTTATATTCACACTTGTTGGTATACAATATACAACCAACAAACCAACAAGTGTGTGAGTAAGGGCTATGACAGACGAGGGCTTCCTAGGTGGCGCGACCCAATCATAAGACAGTTTACAATTGGGCGTTCAGGTGGCGCCACTTTACAGGTGGCGCGACCCGGTTGACCAGCGGTGGGGCCACCCAGAGTGCTGTGGATTTCTAATCAGTCTGTCACACGTGGTCGTAGGAGGCGGACACAGCGATGGAAATGCTTGATGTGAAAGCCTTTATAATTGAAATCCATGCCGTGGGTGGCGATTCCCAGGTCGCTTCATCAAGTGGCGTCAAAATAAGTGGCGCGACCCAGGAAGCCTCGTCTGTCATAGCCCTATCAGAAACATTACGTTGAAGAGAAGTCTGTACACGAACTTGGTGAATTTATACACTGATGGTGGATGAAAATCCGAAACCGGTCAGGAATAAATGGTTTCCTGAGTCCAAATAAGTGGCTTTTAGAAATTGGTCTGTGTGTGTGTGTGTGTGGTATAGTATGGTGTGTTTGTGTATGGTATAGTGTATGCGGTGTGTCCGTCTGTCTTTCTATATCTCTATCTGATTGGTCTATCAACTGACTTTTATGTTTTCCGATTTTCTTTATTTTGGGGGGCTGGTGTATAAATTTATGCATAGAAAGTACTACAACTTTTAATTGAAACACTATACTCGCAATTTATTGCAATAAACGATTTACTGAGTAGAGAGAGAAGAGTTATAGAGTGTAGAGAGACCGAGCGATGAGTGATAGAATGGTAGCGTTGGCTGCTGTGAGTCCTTATAATTATGAGGCTAATTAGAACTCTTGCTTGTTCTAACGATAGATAAACTAGTGCAGCTAGCTTGGATGAACTTTTCAACTTGATATTGAGACTTTTTAACTTGTCAAAATTGATTTGGCGATTCACTTTTTATTCTTCAAAGATTATCTGGCGACTGATGTTGTTAAGTTCTCAAATTTCCGGTTTTTTATTCACAGTTTCTCTTATCTTTAGAGTAGCACCAAGGAGGAGACTGGCTGTAGAAGTTGAAGATCATTCGCCAATACATTGTAATGACAGATGAGGTAATGCGTAGTTGACGTTCACTTGGATTGGCTCAACGGTGACGCCTCGATGCGGCTGCTTGCTAATGGAGTTATATTCAGTCCAGCTTTTTTGTGGTTAATTTATTGGTGAATAGGTTCCTTTCCAGTGCCATTTCCATTTTTGTTGTAGGAACCTATCATCTATATAATATTAATAAAAATTAAATATGTTTATCTTTCCGACGAGGCTTGTGGCTAATTTTTTTTCTATTAGCATTATTATTATTTATTTTTTTTACACCTATTACGTAAATAATTAAAACTAATAATCCAATTAGTAAGTTCTTAGAATTATTTTCTTTGTTGTGGTTGGTTACGCAAAGCTGGAAAGCTTCAGAAATATTTTCCGTGACAGCGTGCTATTTGTGGTCATCGACCGGTTTCGGGCGTTCGTCCATCATCATTTTGACAAAACAGTGTGATAATACCCAGACTTTTATAACTGAATATAAAAACTAAATAATTCAGAGTGTATAAACTGAATAAATTTGCTCTGTGCAAGTCTGTGTTATTACACTGTTATTTGACAAAAACCTCCTGATGATGGGCAAACGCCCGAAACTGGTCAATGATCACAAAAAGAAGCAAGCTATCACGGAAAATATCTCTAATTATTTTCTTTGATCCGGGTTAAGCGGCAGGCAGCAAAATATAAAATATGCTATGTCACCATTAAAACGCACAAAACGCAAATTAATTTTGAAAATAAATACAAATCTGTAATGCATATTGCATTGTATGCAATTTAAAAATCATAAGGTATTGTATTCAAATTGTCTACAAGGATATATCCTCTCCTCTCCCACAAATAAAGCTGGCTTTACAACAGCGTTATGAAGCAATTATGCAAAAATGGGTACTTTATAGCAATAATTTACAAAAATATTCTCTTTATGGGGAAATGTACAAACCATTTCTTCAGAGATCTTGGCATCGCGGGGGGCTCTTCCAGCCTGACGATGCGAACAACTTATACTGGACACCCCAACATTCACAAACAGTTCATACAGGGTCCAGGAAGTAGGTTTATGAGTGCAATTATTTGGGTTTAGTGTACCGAAAGTAAATTAACAATTGCATACAAATTTTTTTTTAATTTAAGGCGCGTCAACATCTATGGTCATTTGCGTCCGGAGCCTAGGGATAGCACGGCTGATTCGAACCCGGGATCTCCGCGTTGCTAGTCCAGAATGCTAACCTATTAGCCAATCCGTTCCCTGCATACAATTTGACAATGTACATTTTAAGATAACTAAGTGTATCTACACGACAGCTTTCTGTGCTAGAAATCACAGCTTGTAGATAACCTAAATCAAATTTCTCAAAAAAAAAAAAAAAATTCAAATAAATATTAGTCCTATATAAGTGTTTAAGATGCTGAATTTAAATAAAATCGTTGTACGTCATTTAAAAAAAACAAACTGGAAAGTCATCTGAAACGTTCGCGTTGGATCATTATCGACTGTAATGGAATCAAGCCCTCAATGTTGTTACTTCCAGTCATACCGAACGCTTCCATCGCGCTTCAAGCATTACACCCTCTGTGTCACGCCCATTGCACTGTACAGACGAATGGGCTACAAATTTAACAACCAAGCTTCCACCATAAACTAGGAGAAAGGGTTGGCAACTTGCGGACTTTAGCAAACACAAGATCAAGCCTTGAATGGTCGGGGAAGTCTAACCAAAAAAGAATACAACCAGTCAATCAAAACAGTCGACAACTTACAGCTTACTGTGTGAGTCGACAACACTACACGCGAAAGATTTATTCAAGAATCCGTTTTTGTTACAAGCAATCATCTATCTTAACTCAATCTCTGCCAACAGCATTTTTACAGACTAGAGAGTCTTCATCAAGATTCCCTAGCTAATCGGCAATTATAGAACAAGCAAGAGTTCTCAAGCAATCTAACTCATCGTTCTCGCTAATCATTCTAAGTTTCACTAACATCATCCCCATTTTGCTCGGTGCCCGATTCATAGAATAAACTTTCTTTTTTTTTTTAAATTTGTGATTTGTGTTCGCTGAGCTGGAAAGTATCAAGAGAATTTTTTTGCTCCTTTATATGGTCATCGACCAGTTTCGGGTGGGCATTTTCCCCACTACCAGGATATCTTGATAAACCGTGTGATAAATCCACAATTACATAGAGCAAAACCTGTTTACACTCCCCATATGATATTCTTTTTTGTTGCATAAAGTTCGTATATATATATGTTTAATTAGAGCAAGTAGTTATTCTTCAATTACCAATCTTCAACTACTGCCTCCATTACACTGATTCCAGAGCAGCTTAAAAAGAAAATATAAACAGAAGAATACCAACAGATGAAAAAATATCAGAATGATATCAACCTTGTGAATAATGATATCAATATTTTTAAAATGTTGCCAGAAGTAAAATGTTTTGAAGAAATTTAAAATAAACTGACTAAATAAAAAAAATAAAGGGCTTTTCTAGAAATAAATTTCAAAATAAATTCATAATATATTAAACTGTATTAATTCTCCAGGTGGCATCAGGCCATATCCACATGATATATATATATAATAATAATATTTAAAAGTGTTTATAAAAAGAATATTTTTATTAAGCGAGACGAAATCATTAAAAGCTTATAATTCACTGCTTAAAAGAACCATGACGCTTAAGATGTTCTTTAATTTTAATAATATTTCTTATTCTGAAAAGCACGCTCTATCTTATATCTAAATAAATAATTAATCTCTAGAAAATAGTTTTTACAAATTTACAAAGAAGATGCTTTTTATTAAAAAGAAAAATTAGTTATTCTGCAAATTAATTGAATTATTAATTACCAAGGCTTCTTACTTATAATGAGATTACATAAAAATTAGTGCAGGGCAATAAAACATTCAATGTTCTCCTCTACTTTGTTAGAAAGAAAATACTTCAACTTTTTTTCTGCTAAAAGCATTCTTAAGAAATTTTGTAATATTAATTACTTATTTAATTACTTTTTCTTAATCCTTGTAAGAAAAAATCTTTTTATTTTATCACTCCTTTGCAAAAAAAAAAAAAAAAATCTGGTGTGAAACACTCACGCAATTTTCTCTTAAATAAAAACGCACTTCCGGGTATTCTAATTTTCTTGAAACTCGGAATTTCAGCAATCTATTTATTTCTAATCAATATTATTTAGATGATGGAATTGTTTGTTAGTAAACTACTTTAGGAAAACCTAAAGTATCCATAAATGAATTTTTATGGAGACATATTTCAAATAAAAGTTGTAACTTTTTGCATGTATAGTAGATATTATAAAAGTTTAAAGAAAATAGAGTTGTTTATGTGAAAAAACTGAAAAAAAAAAATCCAGTAAAATGGCACTTCCGGTTGAAAGATTTTTTTACGAAAAGCTTTTTTTCTCAGGTCTGCTGGGTAGCACTTTAATGGAAATATTAAGTTTGAACATTCTGCGAGTTTTCATTTTTGAGATATACTCGATAACACACACATTCAAGCAGATAAACTTTTTTTTGGAGTCAGGCCACCTCAAAACGTGGATATTTCCAGTGAAAACTAGATATCGCAAAATTTGACACGATTACAATACTTCCTCTTTCTTATTTACTAACAGTGAGAGAAATTAAAAAGTTATAAATAATGATTTACAAACTGAAGCAACATCTATCATGGGAATAAACTCCGAAATTTGCTAGTATTTTTTAAGGGTAACATATTTTTAATATTATTTAGGTGATAGAACTGTACAATATACTAAAATAGCAGAAAATAGTGGAAAGCCTAACATTAACCTTAGCTATTCTTCAAGAGGGTTCTCCTTATATAAGGAGGCTATTTTTGTATTTGAAAGAAATAAATCTATATAGCAAAATTTAGGAAAGTAGTTAGGTTAAGTACACTGGGTGAAGGAATATCGAGTACTTCACCCAATTAGGTTAGTTTATTATTTTAAAGGGGAAAGGAATATTGAGTACTTTCCCCTTGTGAGAATGTTCAGTCTGAATGTATTTATTGGCGTGAATGTATTTATTAGTTTGAATGTATTTATTAGCTTGAATGTATTTATCAGCATGAATGTATTTATTGGCGTGAATGTATTTATTAGTTTGAATGTATTTATTAGCTTGAATGTATTTATTAGCATGAATGTATGTATAGAGTGTATGTATTTATTGGCGAGAATGTAAGTATGAATGTTTAGATTAGGCTTTTATCTAGGGGTTGAAAGAAATTTTTAAGTATTTCAACCCCATTAGGTTTAGTTCATTTTAGGATTAGTCCATTAGAGAGGTGCAGGAAAATTTGTTAAAAGTACTGCACCACTCAATTAGTTTGTGTTAAAAATAGCCTCCTTAGGATCGGTTACATAATAAATTTATTATTTATGTTATAATATGTGTATAATGCAATTCATAGTTTGAAAGTGCTTTGGTTTTGCCCAAATCTACAAATCTAGTTTTAGTAGTCTAAGGGATGGCTCAAACAATATTCCACACTCCCCCTCGTCGACTAGCTTGATGATATAAGAGGGGATGTGTGGAAAAGCATTCGAAAATCTAGAGCTCCACCCTACCTTGCTAGACAAGGTGTAGTGTGTGGAAGCCACATAGATTAATATGTGCCATCCCGGCTTGAGTGGCCACAGATCGTGAAGGAAGACAATTAAGATGGCGCTAATGACCATGGCAGTCGATGCGCAAAAAAAAAAAAAAAAAAATTAACCTTGCCCAAAACCCCCTCACTTAAATGAATTGTCCTGAAAAAATTTTTTGTAATAAAAGTTTTAACTCCTTTTATGATTTGTTAATATATCAATTTAAGTTGGAGTCATTTTTGAGAAAATCGCGAATAATTGGAGAAAAAAAAAAAAAAAAATTCGTTAATGTGGCACTTCCGGTTGATGGTTAAGAAAGATGCAGTTTATATATATATATATATACACGCTAAAAACATTTTGTTCGTACGTACACACGAGGACTTCAAAACATTTACTTCCGGTGAAAACTCAATTTCGAAAATTGGAGACACGATCGTAATATACTACTTCCTCTTATTAGAAGGTAAGAGGAAGTAATAACGACGCGTGATAAATAACGTGGATAGTACTAATTTTGATTAACGGAATGGGGACCAGTTCGACAATTATATCTTAACATACACAACTCTCAAACACTACAATTTTTACCCTTATATAAATATAAATAACACAAGAGAAACTAATAATATTTTTTAAATACTAGGAACGGCCCCCAGCTAACTAGTAATTTAAAAAAGAAATTAAAAAAAAATTCTAATAGCGGAAACCATTGATTATTCCTTTCTCAAGGGTAACAATTAAATAAATTGAAAATGATCAAGGTTAAACATAGACTGTCTTAATTAAACATGTAAATGTGATGTATCTATAAGAAAGAAAATAATAATAATAATAATAATTGTTATTAAATGATAGCGTGTAAATTATATAAATTACTACTACAGAGAGCGGGAGAATAGTAAAGTTTGTGGAGATAAGGTACACGTCATGTTTAATTTATTAGTTAGAAAGTTAAGATTAATGTTCTGTGAATGTTTTAACAATGGTGGGGATAAGATAGGGAAGTAATGCTTTTAAAGAGGGAATATCACTCTCTCTCTCTCTCTACCGTATGTATGTATGTATTCATACGTACGCTCGGAAGACGAGGTGTGCTACTTTCTCTATCATTCTAGCATGGCTTTGACTTTTTTTTTTTTTTTTTTTAATTATAGTTCTTAGAAATACAAAATTTATCTAAATAATAATCTATTTATAAAAAGGCTTTGTCTGCTTGTTTTGTGAAATAGTCAAACATTATTTATGTTCTGTTTATTTTAAATTATTAATAGAGAAGGGGTGAATTTCATTTCAGTATATCTTTACGATGTGATAAATTAAAACAAAAATTCTTCTGATTTTTTTAAAAATTTTTAATATTTTTGAAGCATCATATAGTTGATATTTATATAAACATTATAAATATCTTGGTATTTACGTTAATTGACAGAATTTAATGATGAAAAAGGATGTACCCTATTCTACTAAATTAGAAATATATCAATCGGTTTCTCGTGCTGTAGTGAGCTATGGGTCACAGGTATGGGGATTTGAACTGTATGATGATTTAGAAAAATTTAGAAGATATTTTATAAAAAAAACTAATGGCTCTTCCGCAGTACAGCCCAAATTATATAGTAGATTTAAAACCGGAAACGATTCTATATCCTCTTATACCTTGAAGTTCCACTTTAAGTATATATTAAAAATGTTAGAAATGCCCGCCTTCCCGTCTGCCTAACCTACTTTGCAAAGAGGCCCATTTAACATAGGAATGTGTATTAATATAAAAAATGGAATGGCAAGAATTATGGGAGACATTTTCAATTCAATTACCTATCTCAGAGATATCATTGTTGCGGCAAAACCTGCAAAATTTGAGACTGAGGATAAGTAAAAGCTAATAAAGAAGAAGCGTTAAATAAAGTGCAAACGATCAAGGTACGCGAATTATACACAGCAGGCTTTGTTCTGTCGGCGACGGCACCTTGTAATATGAATGATGATTTTTGATTTAGATACAATGCGATGGATTTATATAAAGTTAGAACTGAATCCCTTAATTTGAATTTCAAATAATGAAAACGAGATGATTCCGCTATATATTCCCTTTGCAAAGCCAGAGAAGTGGGGAGGATATCTATCACTTTATTGGTGTATGTACTGTTCTATCTGAATGAAAAGGTTTTTAAATCTGATAAAGAGAGGAGAGTGGTCACATCTCGTAATGTACCTGAAACACGTTAGTTGTTACAGAAATGAATTAATTAGGGAATTCAACTGGTAATGTGAATTGATTTGTATAATATGGAATATTATTTGTATCATGTGCAGTCTCTATCTTAGTTGATGGAAAATAGGAAGTTGATTTTTGTTTACTATTTGATTGTTAGTTGAAGAAATATGTATATATATATATATATATGTGTGTGTATTTATAGATATTGTTTCATTTCGCTTCTATTGATTGTTAATAGTTATTTAAAATATGATAGCTAGTTCTATTTTCGACTTTCTAAATGAATAAATATATACATATATATGGTTATAGTTGTAATAAAAATACAGACTTGACAGACGGATCTTCTCCATTGTCTATGTGTGTTAAAAATTGTTTGAAAAAAAAGAAAAAAAAAAAAGTTTAGGAATTTAGTTTTAGTTTAGAAGTTTATAAGAAGAATGTTCTATTTTTACTTTCTCATACTCCTAGTAAGAGGAAGTATTGTAATCGTGTCAAATTTTCTATATTGAGTTTTCACCGGAAATATTCGTTTTGAGGTCCCCTGAGTCCAAAAAAGTAACGTTTAAATCCGACGATTTTCTAGAAACTTCGTATATATACTAAACATGCAAAGATCTACAACTTCTATTTAAAACATTTCTCTGGGAAAATTCATTTAAGAACACTTTTGGAGAAGGGGTGGGGGTTTATGTTTTACTCTAAAGTGCTATCATAGTTTGATTATAACAATTCTATCATCCAAAGAAAATTAATTAGAAATAAATAGATGGCCGAAATTCCCGAATTTCAAGAAAATTAGTAAACCGGAAGTGCGCTTTTACTTGACAGTTTTTCGATGTATTTCATTAAATTTGGTACACAAACTATAAAATTTGTCAATTATAATTTTGAGAACTGGAGTAAGAAAATGTTGTGTGAGTGTTTCACACCAGATTTTTTTTATTATTTTTACTCTTCAAATATACACAATTATTATTATTATTTATACATTCTGTAAAATATTTGGTACGAAACACCACACCCAGACATACAACTTTCTCTCGTTGCCATTATTTCAAAACTCAAATGAGCAAATTTCCTTTAAATTTGCAATATTTATTATTAAACATTTAGTTAAGCTTTGTTATTATATTATAAAATTTCTGGGAATTATATTTGTCAACCTGACAGCGCTCTTTGTACTCAACTCCTGACACAGCTTTGTAATAGAAGTTCACTGTTAAACCTACATCACACGCGAACCCATAGAACATTCTGAAAAAACCATCATTTTTCCTAAAACAATATCACAATAAAGGTTCGTGTTTATGCACTGAACATTCCAAGTTTAATGACACAATCATTAGAGCTGTTTTCGAGAAAAATCCCCCCCCCTTCCCAAAAAGAAAAGTACTCTGTAAAAGTCAGTCACACTTACAGTTAACCGATATTTCTTTAAATTTGAAATTCCAGCAAAAAATCTTTTAATGTATAAAATTTTTTAAGGTGACAGAATTACAAATTATACCGAAGTGACTCTTTATAAAGGGGAGCTTTATTGGTTGTCCCACCCCCTGAGAACTCCCCCAAAAAAATCAAATTTTCTTAGAAAAATGTTTCAATAATAAAAGTGATAAGAAAGAAAATCGATGGATTGATCCATTTTCGAACAAAATTTGGAAAAAAGTAACACTTCCAGCTCTGACCTGACCACCATCCCCCCAAGTAAAATACCCTGTCAAATTCGAACTTTCTGCACCTTTCCATCCCCGATTTATGCACTTAATGCATACAAAATCAGAAACATCAACACAACCATACCACCAATTACCAAAAACGATTTATTTATAATAATAATAATAATAATAATAATTATTATATGTATTATTAAAATTTTTTTTGGCTGATTATTATAATAAATACATTTAAAAAGAAGAATAGGATTTGAATAAAAGTTTTTTTTTGTTTAAAATAATTCAGCCCCCAGGAAATTCCTTCAAAGATGTTCAGTCGTCATACGCCTTACACCGAGCGTGCGCACTTCCGCCCGAGCGTGCGTGCGCGCTAATCCTGGCCGTGCCTTAGCACTCATTTCCGCCGTTAATGCATTCTGAGAATTGTTTCCTGCTTCCCCAACCTCCTGCACCTCCTCTCTCCCATCCCCTTTTCTATTTCGCCATCTGGCCACACTCTTTCCCCCTACTTCCTATGCCGGCCAGCCCCCTTTTTCGTCCTCTCTTGCTCACTTGCTCCTTATACCTCGCCTAGTGAACGTGTGTTTGCCGCTTCCTTCTAGTGCTAGTGCCTTTACTTCACCTTAATAATTTATTCGCCGTATTCGCGCCTTCGAGTTCAAATTAATTATTTACTGTCTCCGTGAGACGCAAGAATCTTCTTTCCTCGCCATCAGTGAAGAATCACTCACCCTCCGCGCCTGGGTTCGTCTAGTACCATCAGCCACTTCACCCGCTTCCACGAAGCACTCTAACCCCCCTTCCTCTCTCCTCAAATCTTTCTCTCGCCGAACTACACACATACATACGCACACCTGCACTCACACTGATTCACACACACACCCACCTCCTCCTTCTTCAGTCCGCCTATCACTTCAGCGTCACGCCTTCAACTCATCATTCACCACCAGCTAAGGGTAAGTTCAATTTCCTTGTATTTCTTTTGCACTTCCGGTGCACTATTCTTCGTCTCGCCTCGTGGCGTACTTCCGCCACCGCGCCTCGGGTGTCTGCCGCGCAGACATTGTGGTCCTCCGGGCCGGATATACTTCCGGTTCTCCCCTGATCGCCTGCCATGGCCCCAAAAAAGCGTCTCCCCCTCGCGACTCCTCCTTTGTCAGCGGCCGCCTTCGCACGCCACACTCGGTTGGCTAAGGCGTTTTTACTCAGCCAAATCGAGGAGCTGCTGGCGTTAAGAAAGGAGAACGCCCTTACGCCTGAATCCGCCCGGGTCCGCGAGAACCTTTTGGCCACGGAATATCAGGCATTCCTTGATGTCGTGGATCCGTTGAAACACGCAGATGAGCTCCCCGCCGGCCTCTCCGAGGAGGACTTTGAGACCGGATGCGGAGACATACGCCTCATGTACTTCCGGGCTCAGCAAATCCTCGGCGAGGCCCGCCCTCCGCAATTGCCGGCGCCCGTTTCCGCCAGCCCCGCTTCCCTCAACCCCTCTCCTCCTCCGCGCCTTCCGATCATCCCCATCCCAACCTTCTCCGGGGACATATGCCGCTGGGGGGAATTCCGCGCCTTATTCAAATCTATGATCATCGACCAGACGTCGATCTCCGACGTGGATCGCCTGCACTATCTTCATGGGGTGCTGGAGGGTCCCCCCCGCGCCATCATCGCGAACATTCCGCTAGTAGCCGGCCAGTTCGATCGCGCCTGGCACGCCTTGTGCACGGCGTATGACGACCGCCGGCACTTTGCCGAGACCCTCGTGCAGCGCCTCCTCGATGTCCCCTCCGGTACCCCTCTTTCGTCCGTTCAGAGCCTGGAGCGGATCCTCACTGGCCCGTTGGAAGCCGCTCACGCTCTGCTGACCGTGGCCGCCCCAGATCTCGCTTCCTTCCTCCTGTTCTCCTTGATCGCCCGCCACTTCGACGCCCAGACCCGCGAGGCGTTCGAACTCGCGCATGCAGCCGTTGAGTTTCCCACAGTCGCGGACGTCACCGACTTCCTGCAGCGACGCCTCCACGCCTTGCGCCTCATCCCCCCTTCCCCACGCCGCACCGCCCCCTCGTCGCCTCGTTTTCGCGACTCGGTTCCCTCGCGCCTTCCCTCTCCGCCACGAAGGTCGTTCGGAACCCCCCCGCTTCCTCGCGCCTCTCATACCTCGAGCCCGGTGCTGTCCAAACCCACTACCGCGACAGCGTCGCCGTCACGGCCACGCCCCCCTCTGTGCGCCTACTGCCGCGGGTCGGATCATACGATCCGCCAATGCGCAGCCTTCAAGTCCATGCCTGTGGGGCGCCGGCGCGACTTCGTGTCCAGCCACCACGTGTGCCGCAATTGTCTGTCCGACGGCCATCTTCATGACCGATGCCGTTCGGAACAGACGTGCCACTTGTGCCCGCGCCGCCACCATACCATCTTACATCTCCCCTCACAAAGCGTCCCCCTTCGTGTTCCACGCTCCCCGGAACCCTCAACCAGCCACCACCCCTCACCTTCCGGTTCTCCACGCCCTTCGCCCCCCGCTCTCCTCGCCAATCGCCACCCCCCTCCTCACGCTCACCGCCTCACCCGGAGGCTGAGCGCGGCGCCTCCCCGCCATGCATACGGTGGGCCGACTGCCCATCCCCGCCACCTCTTCCCACCGATTCGAGACCTCTCTCGCCTCCCGCCTCCCGGGGACGCATTCGTACGCGGCATCACGCCTATACTTCTCCGCCGGAGTATTGACTGTCGCTCCCGCTGAACGCCCCACCTCGCTCGCCTCCACCCGTACTCATGCCCACCGTTCGCCACTGTCACCCTTGTGCACCCCGGTGACCCGCCTCGTCTTTCTGTACCCGTGCTGGTGCTGGACCATATCATTCCCCCTACCCCGCACCAGGCTCTGCCGGTTAACTGGGCCCGGCTGACGCATCTTCGCCTCGCGGACTGCCGGTTTAATAAACCTGGAGACATCGATGTCCTTCTTGGGAATGACGTTCTCCCGATTAAGTAGATATTACTGTTTTTGTCCTTATGTTTATAGATGTGAAGATGTGAAAGTTGATGTTTAGGAAAGCAACTTGCAGCTGTAGGACTATTACCTACAGACTATCAACAAACGTACGATTCGCATGGACCCTTTCCTAAAAGGAAAGAAAAGAAACTGCAGAGGAATATCTTGGAAAAAAACAAGATATAAGGTATATTTATTTATAGATGAAGTATTCGTCTATTGTATGAAAAAAAAGTAGAAGAAAAACTCAAGGAACCAAGGAAGATGAAATACCAGTAATATAAGATACCCTAAGAAATGCTTTCATGAAGTTGAGGAAAAAAGTTGTCTCCTAAAAAAAATTTTTTTATATGTATGTATGTATGTACTATGTATGTATGTACATACGTATGTACGTACGTATGTATGTATGTATGTACGTACGTATGTATGTATGTACGTATGTATGTATGTATGTATGTATAAAAAATACTTTTTGGTGCCGCAGATAAAATATAAAATTTAAAGCTAGCGAAAACGGATTTTTCCAATAGCCGCTCAAGTGCTCTTTTCAAGTGGCTTAAAAGTGCCACCCTCCCCTCTCATGTCAAATAAGTAATTATTATCTCTCTTTCTTAATACCGAGAAATGAACTACAAGGACACATTACAGTTGTTTATATTCACAGGCTGCACTTCAGTTTAACTGTTAACAAATTACTACGTCAAAGTCACTTATAAATTTCTGATTCTACGATTCCGTTCATTTCCTATTATTTTGGTACTATAGTTTTATCAAAGATAAAAAAATAAAAAAAATAAATCAACACTTCAAATAAACCTGTTTTCTATTCTAGTAAAAAATGTTGAAATATGTTTATTATAAAATATATATTATGTACTTAAGACTTTCAACATTTATTGACCCATTGTAAATAAAACTTTATTTACAGAAATTAATAATGATTAAACTTAAAATATTTGATTAAAATTATTACACTAACTAAATAAGTGAAATAAAAGACAATGGACACTTCAGAAAGGTCCTTTCTGAATGATTTAGTTTAGATCTATTAGTTAGCGATAATACGATAATTTTGCCAAGTTAAAATGGAGTTCGATAACTTATTCAACGGAAATGATACCGAGATATACTTTCTGGAAATGAATATTATAGCAATCTACTACTACTAATGATTTCCTGTGAAACTCGATGTTTATATACAATTTATGATTGCACAATTCAGTTTGTTTCCTAATAGATAAAACAACATTTCAACCTGTGAATATAAAAGCAGTTTTTACATCAAAATGTTTAACACATGAAAGTTATTTTAGTTTATGGTAATATTGTAATAAATATTAATGTTAAACCATTACAGGTGTGAGATACACTCACACTACCGGTTAAAGGAAAAATATCTTTATGAAGTGACGCAATTAATTACTTTTATTTCAACAGAAGGAAAGTCATGCACAACATCATGAATGAGGATGCCCCAAGCACTGGTTCTTGTTAAGATTAAAGATTTTTGGAAAGGTTTTGAATTTACCCCCCCACTCAAAGAGAATTTTATGAAATTACTATGGCCAAACCTGGATTCAAAACTGTACGATTAAAAACAGTGCACAAAGAATCAAAACAAACTCTATCGACTCATCATTTCCTGGACTGATTGGTAAAATCCGTAGATATAAATTATTACAGTATCCTAGAAGTGCGTCTAATTACGTACCCAGAATCTTTCGGGCAGAAAAGAATATTCTGTGCCCTTTATATGACATGCACCCCTAGAAGTACTGGCTTTCGAGATCAACCGCACTGCAATTTAGTTTAGTAAACCCTAGTGATGACGTATAGTATCTACATGTTTCCCTACACTTGCTCTTAGAGTGGGCAATCTAAGAGAAGCAGTTTCTGAATATTATTGGCTGATTATTTATAATTGATTAGAGTGTATTAAATTGTATGAACCTCATATAACAGCCAGTTGTATCTTTATTTTTACATATGTATACATTACTGGTGCAACATCATATATATATAAAAAAAATAAAGAATTCTACTAAGGTTGGTATAAATCTGTGAATATCTAGTCAGTAACAATGTGTCTCTCTCATAATATTATAAAATTTCTTTGTAATTTCAGATTCACTTATATAACCCTTGAGAAGAACACGCTGAGTGTTGAAACGTTGGGTAAAAAATAATAAATAATGTAGAATTATTAATTAAAAATAAAGATACAACTGGCTGTTATATGAGGTTCATACAATTTAATATACTCTAATCTAAGAGAAGTATATACGCAATGGAAAAAGAAGTCTAGTCCACCTCGAACAACCATCAACATTCAACGACCATCGTTCTCACTCAGTCATTCTGCCAGTCAGTCTGTCACTCTCTTCTCAAGCTACCATACCCTCATTATAAACAGTGATCAGTAAGTCTAATTTATATCGTACCTTAAGTTCTTCCGTTCTGCCAACCTCCCAAAACATTCGCTACAGTCAGATGAAGTGGATATTTTGAGGGGTTAGACAGAAAAAAATTTAGGTAAAATATAAGTAGGATTTACTGAACACTAGTTATATTGATTGAGAATAAGCCCTGCAAAGACTTTACAGTGTATAATTAGTGAGGGTATGTACTGTGAGGAGAGAGTGACAGACTGATTGGCAGAGTGACGGAGTGAGAATGATGGTCGTTGAATGTTGATGGTTGTTGTTATGACGTTTAAATGAGAGTGAATTGGCGGTTCAGGCTCCCTTTTTAAGCGAGTGGCTGAACGCTGAACTCCCTTAAAATCCTCCTTCCAATGCCCATATACTTCTTAGATTATCCCTATGAGAGCTAGTGGTAGGGAGATATGTAAATACATTAAATCATAAGATAATAGCTTAATTTTTCTTAGTATAGTTCTGATGTTTGAATTTGAATATGTGGAAAAAATTACTACACTTTAAAAGACCACCCACAAAAAAACCCTCACCAAATAAAAGGGCCCATATAGCCTTTTTTAAAAAAAGTCATAAAAGATTAATGAGTTTTCGTTCAAGGACCCAAATATTATCCAAAAATTAATAAACAAAAAAACATAATTACAATTCTTTGAAATTAAAATTTTAATTATAATAATATTAAGTCCTAAAATTTTACATTATTTACTAATAATGAATATTAATTTCCATTCAATGATTTCATTACTTTCAATTTTAAAATATTGGTGAAAATATTTTACTCTTAAATTCGATGAATAATAATATATATATAAAAAAATTAAACCAGAGGAAATAAATGAAAATAAAAAATAACAAAGCTTGGTTAAACTTTAAGAGGAAAATTAATAATTCAAGCATACGATCATCATTAAGAATGCTTGCTAAATGTAGAATTTATAATTCTTATTATACATTACTTTTTCTGCAAATATTCATTCTCTCGAGCGTTTTTTGTAGCTGTGCCAATGTTGAACCATCAGTATCTCCAGGCCATCGTCCATTTTTCTCTCAGCACACTTAGTAGTAACCAAACACCAACGGCCGCCCCTAGCCAAAGTGAACTGCTTTCCCAATTTCCATTATTTCGTAGTATGCGATGTTCATTGACTGGTAGTACTTAGCTCTACGGCCATATTAAACTCTTCTTTCTTTTATTTCTGCATTTTTTCCCCTCCGTCTGGTGATTAGACACAATTTGTAGGGCAGTTCTAGCCATTTCAACCAACAGGAACACTCCAGGTTCAGCATAATCGGCTCCATGAGTGCCGCCATACCTTTATAACAATAATTTGAGATGTTATTGTTATTTTAAAGGATTATTTCGTCAAAATTACGATATGCTGTATTGTTTTGCTTTGTTTTTTAATCACTCATGCTTTTTATAGCATGTTACATAAACTTGCATATCACTTATATATTTTTTTTTTAATTAACTGTAATTATAATATAGACAGTTCTTCATGAAGAAGAAATCTGATATTAAACACTTACAGTACAACTTACTCTCAATGCAATTTTCCATAGTTAAAATTGACAAAAATTTATATATTTACGAGTTGTTGGGTCAGTATTAATTATATTGATGGAAAAAACTAAATTTAATAAAAAATCTTCACTTTTATGAGAAGCGTGACACCTCTAGCTCTCCAATAATCTATTTTCTTGGATAAAAAATGTCCAACAAAAATGATAGAGAGTGGATAATTTTTAACATCTAGAAAATTGCAAAAACACTGGTAGAAACCGTACAATAAAACGGCACTTTTCATCAAAATCGGCATTTTGACAACACAATAATTATATACTTAGTAAGAGGAGTATGATACATATGAAATGGTACAATAGAGTAGTGCTTTTATATTTAATATTTTTTAATCTCACACCATATTTGAACAATTAGAGTTAAAACTTACGCGATATTTTAATCGTGATGAAAAAAAATTAACCTTTTTGATTTGTTTATTAAACTAAACGCACTATCACTTTACAAAATCAGCCGGCGTTATGCACATACATATTTTTCCTTCTAATGCATGCCTCCGAATGGGTTACTTTCCTAAAAAATGGGAGAATGCAATAGTAGTTGTATTTCACAAAGGCGGTAAACCAAAAAAAAATGACCCGAATAGCCATCGACCAATTAGTCTCTAAACTCTCTCTCAAAAATATTTGAGAAAATAATCTATAGACGACTGTTAATACATCTGGCTGACACAAACACAATTCCACCACATCAATTCGGATTTAGACCAAAACACTCACATACAGTACAGCAAATTAAAAGAATTACAGAATACATAGTACACAACTTTGAAAAAGGAAACATATTGCAGCGATATTTCTAGACGTAGCCGCTGCATTCGACACGATTTGGCACTCAGGATTACTCTACAAACTCAGACACACAAACGCACCTGACTACATTATTCAAACCATAGGATCCTTTTAAGAGACAGAGCATTTCAGGCAGATTGTTGTAGGAGATAATTGCACTGCAACCTGAAAGATCTATTGTGCCCCGGAGCCTTCTCCAATGCACAGCCGGCCTCCAAGCAGCGTTCTCTACCTACAGACCACACTGCCCGTCACCGGACAGTGAGTTGTAGGGGCTCCTAAGAAGAAAATATCTAAGGGCAGCATGCTGGATTCGAAGCCGGGACCTCCGCGTTGCTAGTCCAGCGCGCTACCACTGAGCTAATCCCTTCTTTCTTCCTTGGTTTTCGCCAATTAACTAGGGACGGAGACCCTAGTTTGTGTACTGTGTTTGTCCTTGTCTGTGAAGTGTAGAGTGTATATAGTTTAAGTGTATTGTGTACTGTTCTGATTAAGTGCATGGAGAACTGAGCTGTGGTAACCCGTGGGGTCGCTACTCCCAAGTATCTGCATGCAACAGATACCCCTTGCGGTCAGCATTTCAGGTAAGTCTCAACAACACATATAGTACTAGAAGCCAAATTCTCGCGGGCCTACCGCAAGGAGCAATCATCAGCCCTATATTTTTTAACCTTTACTGTTCGGACATACCTGAACCAACTTCAACCACTTTAGCCACATACACAGATAACACAATGATAGCCTCAACTAACGATAACATTGACCAAAGCGTCACTGACTTACAAACACAACTATAGACATCATAACAAAATGGTTCCAAAAATGGAAACTATGGTCTCAACACCACTGAAACAGAAGCAAAAATTTTTTCTCTTCGGAGATGTCAAAATGAAGACCTTCGGCGACTAAAACTAAACAACCAGGAAATATCCTGGAAACAGAAGGACCAAGAAGTGGCGCTATCTTGATGTAATCCTTGACACAAGACTAACCTGGAGACTACACATTAACAACAAACTACAACAAGCATAGAGCCGACTGAAACAGTTATGTCCACTTATAAACAGAAACATGCCACTCAAACACTCCTGTGCAGCACTTCTTTATAAGACGCTTCTCAGACCTGTGTTGGCCATCGCTTGCCCAGTCTGGATAACTGCCGAAACGACTTCAGACATTTCAAAATAAAGTACTCCGAATTTGCTTTAAGAGCCCCTTGGTTCACCAGAAACACAAAAAATACACTGAGAACTAGACATTACAGATAGTCACACATACATGACTAAATTAACAGACAACTTCTTCCTTACACTGCACACACTATCCTCAACGTCCCACTACAACATAGGCGAGCGTACTCAATCTAGAAGGCTGAAACCGCGACTCTATCAAAATTTGTGAATAATATATTTTTACCTCTAATCTCTTGGTGAGCTGCTCCATATTATGATTTGTAAATAAATGAATATTTTTGCTTCCGCATACATATTACTTCTCCTCTAACTCCTTATAATTGAAGTATTACGATCGAGTCGAATTTTCAATATCAAGTTTTCACTGGAAATATATGTTTTCAGGTCCCCTGATTCAGAAAAAGTGGTTTTTAGAAATGGGTCTTTCTGTGTATGGAAGATAGGGGTGGTCAGCATAACTTAAACAAATACGGAAAATCTCAAAATATTCTAACAATATTTAGTAAACTTGATGTATTAACTACTTCACATATAAAGAATCTAATAGGATCCAAAGAGAGGGGATCCATAGCAGAGAAAGAGAGACAAAAATGACAGGACCAATCTCTCGGACTAGAGTGGGAGAAACTGCTTAAATACAGCGACGGGAGATACGGTCATATGTATAATGATGTAATAGGATCCAAAGAGAGAGATCCATAGAAAGAAAAAGGGAGTCAAAAATGACAGGACCACTCTCTGGACTAGAGTGGGAGAAACTGCTTAAATACAGCGACGGGAGATATATGAGGGATATGTATAATGATGTAATAGGATCCAAAGAGAGAGATCCATAGAAGAAAAAGGGAGTCAAAAATGACAGGACCATCTCTCGGACTAGAGTGGGAGAAACTGCTTAAATACAGCGACGGGAGATATATGAGGGATATGTAATAATGATGTAATAGGATCCAAAGAGAGGTATCCATAGAAGAGAAAGGGAGACAAAAATGACAGGACTACTCTCTCGGACTAGAGTGGGAGAAACTGCTTAAATACAGCGACGGGAGATATATGAGGGATATGTATAATGATGTAATAGGATCCAAAGAGAGGTATCCATAGAAGAGAAAGGGAGACAAAAATGACAGGACTACTCTCTCGGACTAGAGTGGGAGAAACTGCTTACATACAGCGACGGCAGATATGTGAGGGATATATATATATATATAGCAGAGTTCACTCGGCAGTCACAACTCTACCATTTTAGTGTGAAGTCCAGGCAGCAGTGTCACTTTTTCATTATACAGTGTTCAGCCATATCTAGTTATTAATATGAACCAAACCATTTTCACTCCTTCATTATACCAAATTATATAATAGGATCCCTCTCTTTGGATCCTGGAGTTTTCCATACAAGAGCTAGATCTATAACTTTTATTAGACATTCTCGGGGGAAACGTTTATTTAAGAAGGGTTTTGTGGGAGTTATGAGGTTATGTTTTCTTCTTAAGTGTTATTTCAGTGTATAATATCATTCTATGAGCTTTAAAAACGGAAGTATTACAGCAAAGTTACGATTTTGAAGAAAACTCTGTTCACCGGAAGTGTAATTTTATTTAGCAGTTTTTTCGTAGCATTGCATATTTCTGAAGTCTCTAACCGATTTCGGATTTTCACTGATCGTCGGCTAAGTAAATTTACTCTGATGATGGATGAAAAATTCGAAACCGGATTCTGGAATATCAGAAATATGCATTATATGACGGATAAAATACCAGATCCTGTTACTTTTATTTGAAATTGTTTCTTTTTTCTCCGATAAATCTTATTTTGAAGTGGTTTTATGGAGCCGGAAGGACAAATGTTGTAGACTACTAAAAACATTTAGTAAAACTGATAAGTTTGAAGAAAGTTTGTCCAATTATAACTATGTTAATTTGCAGTAAGAGTGTGATGTGCAGTCCGTGTGAGTGTTTCACATTAGTTTTCTTTATATTATATTCTCTATACATTTATTATACGAATGATATAAATTTTGATATGTCATTTAGATTTATGAAACTAATTTAATTAATTTAACAAATTAATAAAGGAGAGGGATTAGCCAAGTGGTTAGGACCCGCGAGTTGGACCTCTTCCTAGGAGCCTCTACAGCTCACTGCCCGGTGATGGACAGTGTTGTCTGTAAACGAGAGAACACTGTCCGGAGGCCGGCAGTGCACTGAGAAGGTTCCGGGCGCTAATGACCATAGATGTTGACGCTCCTTAAATTAAAAAAAAAAAAAAAAAAAATTAATTAATTATCTTTAAAAAATTTTGTGACACACGTAAGTTTCTTCTCTCAGTGCACACCAGTGTGCAGCCATTACTTTAGAAAATATATAGACCCAGACACGATTTTTTATGGCCCCGCAACCTCTTCAAATAATATGAAAAATAATCGGCCACTAATGGGAACAATAAATAAAACTTGATATGTGTTTCTAGCACCTATTGTCTACTTTGATGACATTGTAGTATTGCAAACTTTGCTAACTATACAATTGGCCAAGAATTTGATAAGCTTTTCATAGGATATTTTTCTTTTGATACTGAAAAAGCTACTACACTTAAATATGGAGATGTAGGAATTCCAAAAAAATACTTTTTTATTTGGAAAAATAATATCCAGCAATAAAAAAGTATGCTACTTAAATTTTACAATTCTTCGGGATGATTATTTACGTACATGAAAACAAACAAAACAATTTTTACAAATCAAATTGTTTATTCTTTATCATCGAATCAAAATAATGGAAAATGTATTAGCAAACGTTAGCAATTGTCACACAAAAAAGATTAATTTTACGTAAAAGCGTTGAAAGAAATGTAATAATGTATAATATAATAATTATACATTATTAAACAAAAATGTAATTATTTCCATTCTATTGATTCGAATTAAAAATGTACCTATATATTAATTGTATAATTTTTTTAATTATCCCAGATTACTAAATTCTTAGAATATTTAAGATATTTAGAAACACTTTGGATATGTGATGATGTGACCCGGATAAATTTTACCAGTTATCAAGTGGGGTCTGTAGCTTACTTGAGTTTGACACTCCTAGTTTACCTCTCTTCCAGACCTCATCCTGAATGTTTTTTTTGTGGAAAATTGTTTTCAAAAATGTTAGAGCCACTTTCGAAAAAAATAACAGTATTCAGTAAGAAAAGTTAGAAACACTGAGGAAGTGCCACTTCCGCTTGGCTTATTCTGATCAGAACTTTTATTGTCTGGTCCTCTGGGAAGCAGGACTAAGGACGGAATTGTCAAGTTTTGAAGTTTGTGCGATTCTATTCTTGAGCTATGCTGACCTAGAGTCAGACAGACAGACACAAATTTCTAAAAAAAAAAAAATCACTTTTTCGCCTTCAAAACATATATTTCCATGGAAAATTCAATTTTGAAAATGAGATAACGAATCCAATATTTTCTCTTACAGCTTAATGAGAAAGTACAAAATTTAATTAATATAAATGTTCATATTCTGCTCATTGCAAAATTAATTATAATTTAACATTTTGTGAAAATTGAAGTTCCATAATAAATCTGTTGCTGCAGGGTAAATATTACAAACTAATTTTTGAATTTAATTTAATGTTAATTTATAAATGAAAACAAAAAAAAAAACGAATATAAAAAACCGCTTAGTTCTCAATAACATCTGTTAGGCGCGCGAGCATCATTTCTACGTATAAAGCACCATAAACCTTGGATAAAGAGAGTGGGGGGGAGCAGTTTGTTACTTCAATACAGCCAGTAATATTATCTAAATAAAGACCTTTCAGAAAATGTTAGTCTACCAACTTCAACCAACTTCCTAGAAAGCAGACTTATAAAGGTTCTTCCTTTTTATTTTACTCTTTTGTCTTGTATTTTATCCCCACCATTAAGTTACAAAACGGACGACCGACCCACTCCCCTTCCTTCTCAGAGTTATAAGACCGAGTTGGTTTCTAAGAAGTAGCCAAAGGAGAGAAGACAACAACGTCAACTACACACAGGTCGACCGACTCACTTCATTCCACTGTAAACTATGACGGATTTCTTTATTTATTTTTTTTATTCTTTTAACGACTTGGATCGATAGGGTAATTATATATATATTTTTTTTTTTGTTCACCCTCATCATCCTGGTCAGAAAACTAAAATTTCCTCATATCAAGTCTGGTGGTATAACAATAAATGCTGACTACAAAAAAATAAGATTTATAATTCCTTGTTAATGATTCAGTTCCAAGTAAAAAAGATTTATGTCAATGTCATAAAATTTATAGAAACTGAAGATGTACAGAACACCTGAAATAAACTAGTTGAGAGAAAAAAAAATTACTCTTGTTTTCTTGAATGTGTAAGTAAGCTAATAAGCATTATATTTGTTTTTTTTTTTTTTTTTTTTTATAAACATTTAAAATAAATATGATTGGATTTCTAAACTGTACCGGTGATGATATGATGATCAATAAAAAAAGGATTTTATAAGCATCAATCAGCATTATTAGTGATATTCAAATTTTTTTACGATCAGCAACATTTAAAAACAAGTTTGGCATTTTTTTAGGGGGTTCATTGCTGATAGAATGAAAAAAAAATCTGGTGTGATACACTCAACTTTCTCTTACTCCAGTTTTCAAAATTATAATTGACAAATCTTATACTTTGTGTACCAAATTTAATGAAATTCGTAAAAACCTGAAAAAATTGTTTAGTAAAAGCTCACTTCCGGTTTACTAGTTTTCTTTAAACTTGGAATTTTGGCCATCTATTTATTTATAATTAATTTCTTTGGATGATAGAATGTATAATCAACTATGATAGCACTTTAAAGAAAAACATAACCCCACGCCTCCCCTAAAAAGTACCCTTAAAGAATTTTCCCAGAAAAATGTTTTAAATAAAAGTTGTAGATCTTTGCATGATTAGTTTATATAGGAAGTTTCAAGAAAATTGTTGGAGCCATTTTTTGAGAAAATCGTGAAAAAGTGAAAAAATCATTTAGTAAAGTGGTAAAGTAAACGCATTTTCGATTATGCGATTTTATTCAAACTCAGAATTTCAACAACATATTCAATTCTAATTAATATTATTTAGATGATAGAATTGGCTAATAAACGGAAACAGCACTTTAAATGAAAACTAAACCACATCCCTCCCCCATAACTGCCCTTAAATGAATTTTCTCAGAGAAATGTTTCAAAAAAAAAAAACTAGTAAAGTGTTACTTCCGATTGAGGAATTTTGACAGATAACGTACTGTCAGATCCCATGGTGATACTTAAATGAAATATCAAGTTTTAACTTTCTATGGTTTTTCGTTTTTGAGCTATGCTGTTCACATACACCGACAGACACACACACACACAGACACAAACACAGACATTTGCCAAAAACCACTTTTTTGGACTCAGGGGACCTCAAAACGGATATTCCGGTGAAAACTCGATATCGAAAATTTGACCCGATTACAATACTTCCTTCCTCTTACTAGAGGTAAGAGGAAGTAAAAATTATATATAAAATCATTCATTTTCTTTATACGGAGGGGTTGGGGTCGAAGTTGTTTGCGTCTGAAATTTTTCTCACGTGCCCCCTAGATATCCAACTAAACGAACAACATCAATCGCCAGCTCAGCCAGCCTACTTCTTTTATAGTGGGCCGCATGACGCTGAATGGCTGAATAACCGAAAAGTCATGGCGCAGGAAAAAAAAATTATTTTTTTCCTTATACTTCAAAATTTTACTCAATTATCCTAACATAAATTAGAGGTAGTGGGGTGGGGGAAGTACCTCCCAGGCAGGTTAGTAGAATGATTAGTCTTGAGTCCAAAAGAAAGGGCAGTAATTTCAAGGTTTATTCGATGTTATTGGCGCTCTTTTTTGATCTTTCAGTGGATAGAAACATGTACCTACTATCATCACTGTATTTACGTACATAGATAATTGATTAATTGATTTTTATAATTAAAATATTGTGAAAATAAACAAATTCAAGTTTAAAAGTGGGACTTAAGGCAGGCGGATTAGGTAAGGTAGAAGAAATTGGGGATTGGATGTAATGGATGGGTAGAAGTACGCCCTGGAAGGGCTAAAGAATTGGGGGTACCCGACCTGAAGTAATATGTTGTTAAACCGGTCCGGGACAAGTTCTCCAACGACAAGGGTTGTGTTTTATGATGGGATGAGAGTTCCAAACGATCAGGGGACATTAGCTTTTCATCTCCCTCCTCCTCCCAAAAAAAAGTTCACTGATTTTGATAAAAGCAAAGAGAAAAAAAAAAATCAGGTACGAAGCACTCATATTTCTTTCTTTTACTTCAATTTAGTTTTTATTTATTTATACGGGTATTAACCAGTCATTAATTTCACATATAACTGAATTTATGTGCAACAGAAATATAATACAAAAACCTCGTACTTCCGGTTAACTGATTTTCTTCAAACTCGGAATTTCGGTCATACACTTGAATTCTTTTAAATATTATATAGACGATGGAATCATTATAATAAATGGAAATGGAACTTTAGAAGAAATGTCACCCCTTCCACAAAACCAACATTAAATGAAATTTTCCGGAAAAATGTGGCAAATAAAGGTTGAAATTTTCTATATATATATATATATATATAAAAAAAAAAAATATCGTTGGAGCCATTTTGAAAAATCTCTTAAGACCAATCTCATCGATTAGAGTGGGAGAAACCATTTAAATACAACGACGAGACGCAGAGGAGAAACAGTTCAAATTAGTTCAGAAGATAGTTCACCAGCCACAACATGTCATTACCCCTTCCACTCTACCTTAATCTACCATCCTTACTGTAAAGTCCTGGCAGTCAGTGTAACTTATTATAATTATTATACAGTATTAACCTGTGTTAAGTCTTGTTAATTCATCAAACCAGACCAATTCTCTCTATCCAACCAACTCCATTATACACACCTCAGGAAGAACTTCGAAACGTGTATTTTTCCACGTTTGAAAACTCGATAAAGAAAATTTGTGACATTATCCCAATACTTGTATAATGGGTTTGTGAAGGAGAGAAAATGATTTGGTTTAGATGAATAAACTACAAGTGAAGTTGAACATTGTATAATATAAAAGCAACACTGACTGCCTGGACTTTACACTAAAATATATAAAATGGTAGTGAGAAGTACAGAGAAAGGTTGGTGACGCGTAGTGACTGCTGTAAGAACTCTGCTATAAAACTCCTGAATACTGTCCCATCGCTGTATTTAAGCAGTTTCTGGTCCTGTCATTTTTGTCTCGCTCTCTCTGCTATGGATCCCTCTCTTTGGATCCTATTACACTTCCCTCTTACCAGCAATAATATGGTTTTAAAATTGAATTTGCCTTCGTTTAAATAAAAAAACTTAAAAAAATCTTTCCCCCCCAAAATCCATGGCTACAAAAAACCAAGAAGCAATTTATTGACTGGCGACATAAGAAGAATTTGGACTCTAGGGATTTTTCGTTCACAGGTTTATTTGTACATCGTTTGAAATACGACGATCATATTATTGAACGTTTGAAATATAATTATCACTTTTGGTAACATGATGAATGAAAAGAGGCAAAACTATCTCCATTTTCTAATTTATTGAAATATTTTAACAAGAGCTGTGTACATAGCTAACAACGCTATAACATTTATAGCACTTCTCCATTACACTTCTAAGTATACATTTAAAAAAAAAGAAAAAGAAATGTGTATTGACATTATATTACACTAGTAGTATTAAAACCATGTTAGAATTCACAGGAAATAAAAGAAGTTAAAATCCCCTATCAGATTATCTTCTTAGAATCCTCCATCAGGCTAAGTACATTACTTTCTACTAACTATGTTACGGATATTAACCAATTTCCAGTAGTTTATTGATCAAGTTCTTCCAACTATAATATTGTAAATATTAGATTTTACTTCATTTTATCAAACATAGTCCTAAGCAATAAAAGGAATTTCATATATAATATTTATGGCTTCCAGGAAAGAGATAATAAAGGTGATTGACTTCTGCAGAATACTAAAATACGTAAATATAAAGGTGCACACAGGATTTTAAAATAGTTGTATCTCAGAGGTTGTCCTCAGGATACCTGAAATTAATGAGCAGTCATTAATGTAAACAAGCTAAAAAAAAACAGTTGGCTGGGGCCAAAGAATAAACTTTTTATTTTTTAAAAAAAGTTTATTCAACGTTTCGGACACCTTTGGTGTCCTTCCTCAGGAACTACAAAACAAAAATATGGATATCAAGAAAATTGTATGACAAAATTAAAACATATAACAATTTAACAATATTAGAAAGATATGATACCTGTTAAGGAAGAATGGAAAGTTAAATGTTTGAGAAGGTTATTATGTTTGGTTGTCCGAGTAAGGTATGCTTGCAAAGAAAACAGAGAGGGGATATTTTTTCCAATTTGGGAAATGTGAAGAGTGGTAGAAATGAAAACAACTCAATTAATAATTATAAGAGAAATATATGAATATAAATAAACTAGAAAATGAGTGGAAAGTGTAGAAAGTTGGTATGTGTAATTTAGTGGGGGGGGGCTTCTTTGAGGAAGCGGAAAATGTTGTTGTAAGAAGAGGTAATGGACGTCCTTGTCTTTTTTGTAGTTGATAGAGTTAGGGTTGAGGTTAATTTGGATGGATTCAGAAAGAAGTCGCTTCAGGTGATTGGAATGATAGGACAGAAGCATTTCGATAATCAAAGGAGTGGGCAAGGGTGAGTGCATGTTTTGCGAGCGCTGTACTGCCAATTTTTTTGTTAACTATGTCCAGTTCATGTTGTCTAAATCTTTTTCGTAGGTGTTGTTTTGATTCAACAATGTAATATGCGTTACAGTTTGGTGCAGTGCAAAGTATGCTGTAAACAGAGTTCGTTTTATCATAAGTTTCCATGGGGGTCTTTGAGTTTAGAGAACAGTTTGCTGAGTTTGTTGGAGGAATAGTGGCCAGATTTGAGATTGGGAATGATAGACTTTAGAATTCTGCATGGTTTTGTATGAGATGGTATTTGTGTAGATGAAAAAACGGAATATAGATGGCTCGGGCATGGAATGGCATGTGGTTTTTTTAAAGGGTTGTTTTTTTAGTTTACGGAATGTTTTGAGGATGAGGTGATTTGGATAATGATTTTGTAGTAGAATGATGAGTGTATTTTGTTGATATTGTCGTACTGGAATGGAGGTGCAGACAAGTTAATGGCTCGGTTATATAAGTTTTTGATGGAATTAATTTTATGATGCAAGGGCTATTTTAAAGGATGATAGGATTAACTCATGCTCCAGGTTTTCACCTATCCTTTCATTATGTTTTGTAACTAGGGTGCGCTTGCATTTTTTTATTTAATTTTTTTACACAAACAGTTGTAATCTAGCTCTATTGATGTTTAATCGCAATTCATATTCTACATTTAATTTGTTGAGAAACATTTGAGTTTCCAGGATAATTTGTTTCTATTTATTTTTGTTGCCACTTCAGACACGACGTTGAGAAAGATTTCTGCCGCCTAAATATGTTTTTCCGGAATGGCAATAAAATGAAAAACTTCTTTATTTGAGCTGTATGAGAAACTTCTGGGAATCCTGCATGAATAAATGTATATTTATATATATATTTTAGTTAATATAACAGAGATGTTCCCGCAGAACCCCACTTTGAAGGCCACTGATCTAGAAAGAGAACAAACTGAAACCAATGAATGAATGCCACAGGGCTAAAGATTAATAACTAACAATAATGTTCAGTATAATTTGATAACAAAATTCAGTGCCATAAGTAACAAATTATCAAATAATACCTAGAGCATATATTTACCTACTAAATTGAAATCAAAGGCTGACGGTATAATACAGTTAAACCAGTCAGTGTGAAAACAAAGTTTGCTCCTGTACAAGTCTGTGTTGTCACACTGTCTGAAAAAAACGCATCCTGAAGATGGGCAAACGCCCGAAAACCGGTCGATGACCACAAAATGAAGCAGGCTATCACGGAAAATGTCTCTGATGCTTTCCAGCTCTGCAGAACCAACCATCACAACAAATATTCATATTATAGGTTAAAAATGATATCTGAGTAAATCCATTACTTATTTATATATTATAGAAAAAAGATTAAAAAAAAAAATGATATACATATATAATTTTATGAATCTTTTAATTATTAAATGTTAATAATGAATTGAACGTAAAACAACATTGAATATATAATAAATATATTTGGCAAAATATATTAAGTGTTTTAATTAATATTATAATTTCTAAGAAATTTATTCTAATTAATTTTAAAACATGTAGTATGAAACAGTCACTGCAATTTACGTTAGCTATTAATGACAAACTTGGAATTTTTACTAAATTTAACACCATTTTTATGTAATATAATATGTATAATAAAAATTGGGAGAAAAAAAAAACGACAATCGAAGGAAGCCTCATATACTAACATTTATGTGTACTTAGGAAAATGCTTCAAACAAAAGTGGATCTAGGATCAAAAGTGGTCTATTGTATGCGTAGTTGGGATAAATAAACAAATAAAGCCTTTTGTTTATAAACAATAGCTTATACAAGAATAAAAATATATAAATATTTATTTATTTATTTATTTATTTATTTATTTACTAGTGGTTTTGTATTTTTTGTATTTTTTTTTTTTTCAGAAACAATATAAATAAAATGGAATCTTTTTTTTTATTAAATGAATAATGAATTTTGATAAATTAAATTAGTTTTTCTAAAATGGTTTTCAAATCGCCAGGCCTTAAAATTATAAACAAAAAAGAATTATTTGTCGCTGAACGTTTCAAGGGTACCATTCGTGCCCTTCTTCAGGAGCTGTTCAGGATAGGAGAGGAGTGTAGATTGAGAACGTTGAGATTGAGGAGGGATGTTTTCAGTCTCAACGTACACACCTCTCCTACCCTAAAAAGCTTCTGAAAAAGGGCACGAATGGTACCCTTGAAACGTTCAGCAACAAAGAATTCTTTTTTCTATAAGAAAAACTACTCTGTCCATTGCCGTCCCTCATTAAAACATCCCTCCTCATTAAAATAATTTTTTTTTAATTATATTATTATATCTTATTTGCTCAAATGTAAGTCAAACATTTTTAGCTCTTTTAAATACAAAAAAAAAAAAAAATACAGGGCGCCTTAGTTTCGAACTTAATCGGATAACAAAAAAGAATTTCTTATACAATTTTTAACATTCTGTTAGGTTTTTGATTTTTCAATTCCTAAGTACGTATAATACACACCTATTACGATTTAAAATTAACACTAAAAATAAAAAATAAAAAAAAAATTAACAAATGAAAATAAAAAACATCCTCTATCAAGAGTTTTTAAATCTGTTTTTCATTGGAAATCAATAAAATAAATTTCACTAAAAAGTTTTCATTCAAGTATTTTCATCCGTCGGGTAATTTTTGAGTATTATTGAGGTTACTCGAAAAAAAAAAAGGAAGGGATACAATTGAAAACAATGAGGCCAATTCACTTTGTTAGAGAGGGCTTTGTATAAGATTCTTTATAAATAAATATATTATTTATCTAATTTTTTTTCTTCAAAAACCTTTTGAAAATTTATGGTGCGGCTTAGATTCGGCGGGAGGTATATATAAAATCAATTTTGAATTATATTTCATTAATATTTTACACGCTAAGAATGAATAAATAATATATATATATAATATTATATTAATATATATATATGAATGAACTTTAGATGTCTAACTCGTCATCATCTCTTTCTCCAAATTTAAACGTTCTATAATTTGCCGTTTTTAAGTGACTTCTCTCATACACACAGATCAATTTCTAAAAATCACTTTTTCAAACTCAAAGGATCTCAAAACTTGTATTTCCAGTAGAAAATTTGACACGATTTGCAATATTCCTCCACTTATTAAAAGTAAGAGAACATATTTAAGAAAATAATGAAAATTAGCGATCTCCAAGAAAAATGAGGATTAAAATATCTTTTTTTTTTTTGACTGTGAAATTTGGAATCAAACTGTGCAATGATTTTTTATTTTTGAAATAAGTTTATATCTGATAGATGATCACCTTACAGCTATGACATAAAGTTCAGTCTGTAAATTTTTTATCGACAAGTAAAGGTAGATTCAATCGCCATCTGCCCTAACTACTTGTGTGCAAGAATTCAGGGTTTCGATTCCTATGAGGGCAAATAGACGAACAGTGCAACAGAGATATTTTCCGTGATAGCCTACTTCTTTTTGTGGTCGTCATCGACCGGTTTCGGGCGTTCGCCCAATATCACAATGTTTTTGTCAAAACTGTGTGATAACATAGACATGCATAGAGCAAATTTAGTTATAACATAAACATAACTTTATTTGTTCTTTAAGATAAATGATGAACAAAGGAGTTGGACATATTTCTCAGTACAATATAAAAAATTACCATAATAAGAATAAAAATAAAGAAAAAAAAATGATTAATTATAATTAAATATTAAATAAAAGGGAAACATAATCTGATTTTACATTGGTGCAATGATAATAACATGTGAACAATAATAAAAAGAAATAAGGACATTACAGAATAAATTCAAACTAACAAAAAGTTGATTTGATTCAATGACACGAACTAATAATAGTAATCGAACAATAATAATTGAAATTTAAATGATTGAAAACATTTAGTTACTAGGCATTCCTCCTCACTTACACCGATATTATATAATCATCTTCGCCTATTTATTTATTTATTTTTTTAATTTAAAGCGGCGCCCGGAGCCTTCTCAGTACATTGCCGGCCTCCGGACAGTTTTCTCTCGTTACATACAACACTGTCCATCACCGGACAGTGAGCTGTAGAGGCTCCTTGAAAGAAAAAAATCTAAGGGCAGCATGCTGGATTCGAACCCGGGTCCTCCGCAGGAGAGGCCAGTACGCTAACCACTTAGCTATTTACCTTCCCTGCCTATTATTTATTTATTTTTTACTTCCATTATCTAACATACAGTATTTTTTTTTTTTCATCTCTCTCCTTCTCTACATTAATAGATAATAATATTAAATAAAAAGAAATTAGAGGAAGTAAAAATAAATAACTAAAATAAAAGAAGTGATAGAAATAAATTGTTTATATATATAAATATATGCGCGCACGCACGCACACACACACACACACACATTAATATAGTTATCATAAAGTATGAAATAATGTTGTCACTCATTTAATACAATATACGCCCTGAGTTTAAGAGAACCTGTAATGTAATATAATAATACAAGTTATTCAAGTTCATACAAGTTTATTCAAGTTATAAATAATATACAAGTTTATGTTTATGTTTACATATACTCTTGCTACACACTTGGGTGTATCAATTAATATGCTCTGTTTAAGACTATGGAATCACTTGTTTAGAGAAAAACATCCTGATAATGGGCGAACGCCCGAAACCGGTCGATGACCACAAAAAGAAGCAGGCTATCTCGGAAAATATCTCTAATTATTTTCTCTTATAAAATAGACTATGTTCACCCAGCGTCGTGAGAAAAAAACAGGGAGGGGGCTCTAATTGATAGCAAACCCTAATTGAAAGTCAAAAAACGGCATGTTTATCCACACGCCCCTCAATAAAAATCGCCGTCTTTGCCAAGCTTTGGCCTTGGAAATTATTTGCATCTTAGTGTTTGTTAGTTTCGAATGGATGTCAATTAGTCCATCATCAATGACTCTAAGCCGTTACTTGGAGCCAAAGGTTTGAGGGAGTATTCGTACTCACATAGGGTGAAACTTCCCTATTTTTCTCGAGACGGCTATGCCGTCGCGGAACCTCATTCTAGCCCATCCAACGCGTCCTCGTCGCTGGCTCCGGAAAAATCTGCGCTCCACTTGTGGAAGCGTGGGTGGCAAAGTTGGAGGGTGAACGCAGAGGGTAGCCTTCGGGCTATTTGGGAACCTAGCACTCCCACGTACTTCAGCTACAATTACAGACTAACAAGTGCAGTGGTTTTCCCATTAGGAGTGTGAGTTGGTGGAGACTTTTCTGCCCTCTGTTTGGGTCGCCATAATTTATGTGCGGCCTGAATCTCTTGCAGCGAATTCTTTTGCTGCGGAGCCTCTGTGGGAATTCATACTGCATCACTTACACCTAAACGCCTTAACATTATACACTTACATAGTTACGGAGGGCTTTGGATAGCCCTTTGCCCTCCCCTTTTGTGAATAATAATATTAATAAAGCCGTTAGTTTCAGTTGGCAATATTAATGGGTGAATTTCCACTTGACATAAAAAAAAAAAAAAAAAATTCTAATTATGGCAATATTAATATAAAAAAAAAGTAAAAAAGCTTGTCAATTAATATTTGAGAAATGCTATATTTAAACAGTACAGTTTAAACCAGTGGTCATCAACCTGGTCCCTACTGCCCACTAGTGGGCGATTCTAGCTTTTTTTTCATAGTGGGCGATGGAAGTTTTCTGTTATATCGAATATATTGCTAACAACTTCGCCAAATTGATTTTTATTATATAATTTTTCCAATCTATAACTCAATTTTATTTCTTACCTTTGAATCTAGCTAAAAAAATAAGTTATAGGAACGCTGATCTAAATATATTCATCAAGTTCGCGAAATTCAAGTACGGCGATAGTTAAGAAAAAGGTTAACGACCACTGGTTTAGATCTTCTATTCGTAAAATAAAAATCAACTTTATAGTTGTTATTTTTAAAAAGAAATACTTCATTTTTTTAAACACAAAACTATTAAAAATTACATGAAAAAATAATAATTACTATGATTATTGTGTGAAATTAGAATAGTTTGTTATTTACTATTCTTGGAATAGATATAAAATAGTGTACCGGTTTCCAGGTAATGGATAGATAATTAATACTACGTACAACATTCCCTTATTTGTGTGTAAGTTTTATTTACTTTCTCTCCTTGACAAGTTCACTGACTGTAAATGTTTATTATTTTACAAAATGGGGTTTTTATTTAAATTCTCCTTTCCTTTTATGAAGGGGGCCTATAAATTATAATATAAATTTGTCCAGTTAACACTTGGGTGGTATTACTTGTAATTTCTAAACAATAAATAAAAATAAATGTGATAAACATAAGTAGGGCAAATAATTTCCCTTAAATGTTTACGATGAAATCTTATCTTATTGTTAAGTAGGTATTATTTTACAAGTTATTGATTATTCAAAAACAATCTATTCTTTACTTTAGAAAAAAAAACTAGCACTCACACACTGTGGGTATTCCATTATAAGTTGGATTTTAAAAAGATTTGGCCAACATTTCATAGGTCTTATTAGTTTATTATAACCTTTAAGATTTTCTGGAAATGTTTGAAATCTTTTTAATAAAACTTTAAAAATTAGATTTATTAATAATAAAGTCTTTAATTAGTGGTAGATCCCAGTTTAACATATTAATACATCTTTTTTTGTATATCTTGGGGCACTTAGCGCAGGTCTTAAAAATTTATTTTGCACAATTTTGTATTTTTCTGAAATTTGTATTTGAGGTGGAGGCTCCAACTTTCACAAGCATTTGTTAGAAATGGCCTTTAAAAACTTTATAAATCAGCCACTTATTTTGAACAGAAAAGCCTGAATCACTTGAAAGAAACGGAAACAGCAGTCTTATCGCTTTTTTTTGGATTTATTAACCAGCATATTAATACGGGAAGTGAAGGTTAACGGTTAACTTGCTGTCAAGTTGGACCCCCCAAGATATGTAACAGAAGGTGACCAAGGAATAACTGTATTTTCCACAGTTACATCGGTAGATATTATAGGCCTTCTTTTTGTAAAAAATTATGGCTTCAAACTTTGTGAAAATTTGGCTTTATCTTCCACTTTTGAAAGTATCTTGTTTTTGATAACCGGTTTGCTATTGCATCTGTTCGCCAAGAGCTAGTAAATATGGCTGCATCATCAGCAAATAGCGCTATTTTATTATTTTTAAGTTTGGTATATAATTTACATAAAGAAGGAACAGAATTGGTTCGAGCATGGAGCCTAGCGGGATTCCAGCATACACAACAGTTCGAGCATCAGAGCTCCATTGTTCTATATGAACTGCAAACATCCCTACTTGACAAAATAACAATCTATGATTTTAATCAAATATTCTGGAAGTTTATACTGAATTAGTTTAAATAGCAAACCAGTATGCAATAAGCAGCATGCCTGTATGTTTTCTTTTGTTGTAATTCACCAATACGTGATCTGAGACTCTGGATAGCTGGGCTGTGCTAGAAAGAACTTTACGAAAGCTAAACTGTTCCTTTATTCAAACATTTTTCCTTTCTAAAAAATCGTTTATTCTAGCGGTAATCAGATTCTCATAAACCCTTGCTAAGCGAGTTTAATAAAATTTATTGGTCTATAAATTTTCTAGCTTACTTATCTTTCTTTACCTGGTTTACTAATAATAATCACTTTGGCGTGTTTTCATATATCTGGAAAATAGCATAACATGAACTATATCTGAAAATTTCCTTGAACTAAGACATTTATACTATTTCTCATAAATCTCGGATTCAGATTCCCTAAGTGATAAGGAGAAGATGATAAACCTAAATAATGTTGTAGAAGGAAATTTACATTTTTAGATTGTGCTAGACTGTATTATGTGAACTTCTACAGAGTTGAATTTTTTTTTTTTTCTCTCTCGCTTACACTTTTTTTTGTATTAGGAGGAAATATTACAATCGTCTCAAATTTACGAAATTGAGTTCTCACTAAAAAGAAATGTATTGAGGGGTGCCTGAGTAGGTATGTAAAAATGTTTTTGGGTAATGGTGTGTCATATGTATGTGTGAACACGTGTACCTCAACTTTGTATTCCATTTAGTTATGTACTACCTCAGTTTCTTTAAAGTAGATTTCGTTGCAAATCTGTCAACCGTCTGTGAGACTTTACTAAGTTTTTTTTTCCACTTTTAGCGATTTTTTTCGAAAATCACTTTCATTTTTATTTTTCACGCTAGATGGTAGGTATACGAATTAAAAAAAAAAAAAAAAAAAAAAAAAAAAAAAAAAAAAAAAAAAAAAAAAAAAAAAAAAAAAAAAAAAAAAAAAAAAAAAAGCCAGCCGTTTCAGAGAAAATCCGTAAAAATTGGAAAAAAAAAAAAAAATACAATTCAGTAAAGCTGCACTTCCGGTTGGTAATTTGACAGAAACCTTCGTGTCAGATATTGTGGAGGTAATTAAACCGGAAGTGATAATTTCACCTGCAATTTTTTTTTTTTTTTTTTAATACTTTGTTCACGTACACATATACAGATCATTCGTTAAAAACATTTTTTTTTTCGTATTCCGGAAATCTCCAGAACATATATTTCCGGTGAAAAACTTGGTATCGAAAATTTGACATGATCGTAATATTTCCTCTTTCCAAAAATTAATAACCAAATCTGTTCACTAATTCTTAAATAATCCTTGGGCATCCTGTTCTGTTATGTGGAAGTTCCAAGTAGCATCTTGGAAACATATATAAAGGCCTAGTAGACGATTATAGAGACTGGGAACACAGACAACAATGAGATAGGTTGTTTTTGATATGGGAATATTATTCTTGTTATCACTTCCGCAGATGCGCTCTTTACAGCCACAAAACAGCGCCACTGAACAAAACTATAAACAAATAAAATAAATAAATAAACAGCACCACTGATGTATAAGGCTAATTTATCAGTAGCGCCGCTGATAGTATTTACTACGCAACTGTAACGTTCTAGGCGACTTACAGTGCTCGCGACATGACTACCAGTTTAAGCAACACATCCTCCCACTTGCTACAAGTACAAATACCGGGTCCATTTAAAAAATCTAAGTTAATCTTTAAAAAGTGTTCAACGAGACAATAAGTCTATAATACGATCTTCAACAAGCTTTAGGAACAAGCCTCAATAAAACGACTTAAACTAGAATGAACAATTTGGAAACACACCAGTATCTTACGAGTTTATTAATCTATAATATAAAGAAGTTATCTTCGGCCAACGATCTTGCTAGTTATTCACTAAATCTCTTCTACTCTTACTTACTCTTACAATATTCCTTACTAAGTAAAATATTACGGACAAACTAGTCAAAGCAAGCATTGACAACGTCATGGCCTCCCTTGATAAGACTTCATCTTACTTACTGGCATACTTCATAAGCTTAACAAACAACGCTCACACCAATGTCACTTAATACAATCAAATCAAGAAATTTTCTTTAAAATTGCAACTTTAGAATGTTTTAGTTGGGTCTGGCCATAGGAGGAAATATTGCTTGTATATGTGAGCTGCCTTATGTGGAACGCCCTCAATCAAAACTAAAGAGCCTTGTGTAAATTTAATTTTAAACTAACAGACCACCAATATCTTGCTAAATTAATTTTTTTTTCCAAAAGAAAAAATGTTTCCAATAAAAGTGATACGTTTCTATCCATGCAGCATGTATTCCAACTTCAAAAAAATCGTTGTAACCATTTACGAAAACATTTCCAAAAAAAACTCAAAAACCTATTCTGTAAATAAAAACCTATTCTATAAATAAATACTGTAAATAAACCTATACTCAAATAAACCTATTCTGTAAAGAAATTCTGTAACTAAACCTATTCTGTAAGTAAATTCTGTAAATAAAAACCCTATTCTGTAAATAAATCTGTAAATAAAAAACCTATTCTGTAAAGAAATTCTGTAACTAAACCTATTCTGTAAATAAATCTGTAAATAAAAACCTATTCTGTAAATAAAAACCTATTCTGTAAATAAATCTGTAAATAAACCTATTCTGTAAATAAATCTGTAAATAAACCTATTCTGTAAATAAATCGGTTAACGACGATTTTCCTCAAATTTGGAATTCTAATTCTATTAATGTTTCTAATCTATAAAACAGGAAAAAACTGAAAAATCATTCCAACAACAAAGTCGCTCTTCCGGATTGATTTTGCCCGGAAATCTTAAAAATTGAGATTTCAAATTAAATAAAACATATTGAGCATATTATAACGGAAATTTGTGTTACGACAGATTTTTTTTTTGGTAAAGAAATTTTTTCACTAAAATGGATGTCAAATTAAAAAAGAATTGAAATATCCCCCCTCCTTTTGAGTGTAACGTTGTTCCAACACTTAAAAAAAAAAAAAAAAAAACTTTTCTATTTAATACTCCGTAGATAAATCCCAGAGTAAAACCAATTTAAAGTGGCACTGAGTTGTAATTATGTTGGGAAATTAAAAATAATTACCATAAACACAACAGAAAATAGTAGTTTCTACTTCCACTGACTATTTTTTGTTTGTTTTTGTTTCGTTAAAGTGATAGAGAATTCTATGAAATGGTTCTGGATAGTTAACCATAATTACAAAGATAACAGTTGAAAAAAAAATACTTTCCTAGTAATACATTATCTGGTTCATTATGTGTGGCAAAGCAAGGAAGGAAAGGACTTCCGTTATTATGAAAAGTAAAAAAAATTAACAATTATTTTAACAATGTTGTTATTATTATTATTATATGAATAGAAAAATTAAGAGACAACAAAACAATTTAACAGGGGGCAGAAAACAATTTAGAAAAAATAACGGAAAAATACACTGTAAATGTTAATGAATAAAATAAAAAAAAAACTATTGGCAATTATCCAAAAGGCAATTTGGCAAATTTCTAAGTAAAATAATAATCACGAAATTCTTTTTTTAAACAAATTTCCTTAAATCAATGAATGACTTGTTTTTCTTGAATGTAACTGCTACTGTTAAATGTCATCATAGTTTTTTTCAAGAATTAAATAAGGAAAAACATTCAGAGTAGCACACATTCAGTTGCATTTAAAGATTACTCAACAAGTATTTTTTTGTAAACTTCCAAATACTGTGTTTATTTATTTTTTTATTTAGTAATAAACATCATTGAATACATAATACATTTATAGGTTTTATCAAAATTATTACGATAGGACATCTTTGTATATTTTCTATCATAATTTTCGTAAATTAAGAGAAGAATATTTAGTGATGAACAGATGATTTCTTATAAACAATAAGAATTAATTCTTTAGTCCACACTAAATAGAATAGAACGAGATATCTGCTAGACATTACTGTCTGTCCCCACAGCTAAAATACGCCAGTCTGTCTCAACAGCATGTCCTAACGTGTTATTTATTGCTCATCATAGACTCAAAACACAAACATCCGGTGCAAAATGCTCCACATGATTTTCTCTAGCTGTAATTAATACAATTTTATCAAAAACTTTTTATTAAAATTTCAATGTTACGATGTTTATTTGGGCTAGTCATAAAAACGGAGCTGGGAATTTTTACTTGTTCACACTAAGAAAGTTTGGGGGGGTGGCTGGGGGTCAGGGAGTGGCTATCCTCACCTTTGGGCTCCCTTATCTGGCACCTCCCTAGAGATGGCATGATTAAGAAATACAGCTTCACTAAGAACTTTTCTTTGAAGCTGGGCACCAAAAGTGGGTGGAACGAGGGATCCGCTCTGTTGGGCATTAAGAAACATCCATTAAATGGTATACGGATGGGTCTAAGACCCTCGAGGGGACTGGGACGGGAGTGGTTGGTCCAAGGATCAAGCACTCGGAATCCATGGGTAATTTTCCCAACATTTTCCAAGCGGAGATCTACGCTATTGGAAAATGCGTACAATTCAACCTCGATAGGGGATATAGGAACCAGGAGATAGTCAAGTAATCCTTTCCGATAGTCAAGCAGCCATTAGAGCACCATTGAGTGCATCGGTTATCAGCTCTAAAATGGCCTGGGAATGCCTAGGTAAACTTAATAACCTAGGCAGGAGGAACAAAGTTACCCTGTGGTGGATGCCAGGGCATGTTGGCATTGAAGGAAATGAGATGGCCGGCGCCCTGGCCAAGTTAGGCGCTAGGACCCCGCTCCTAGGGCCAGAACCTTTTGTGGGGTCAGCGACCAGTTTCTGTTGGAGGAACTTAGGAAGGAGGAGGAGACGAGGAGATCTCAACTCTGGCGCTCTCTCCCCGGTTTGCGGCAGGCTAAGATCTGCTTGGGAAATTATAACCAACGGAGATCGGAGGCCTGCATCGGATTGAGCAAGAACAAGCTCCGCGTTCTTACGGGTTTCCTCACGGGGCATTGCCGACTTAGAGGGCACCTGGTGAAGCTGGGTTTGGAAAGTGACAGCTCATGCAGATTCTGTGGGGAGCTGGAGGAAACTCCACTACATCTCCTAACAGACTGCGAGGCTGCCACTCAGAGAAGATTCAAGAACCTGGGTAGCTACCAGGTGGAGGAGGGGAATGCACCCTCTCTAGAGCCCCTCAGGGATCTCAACCTGATAGAGGTTCCTCTTCTGTTCGGGTGCTGTGGGCAATAGCCTGCGGGCACCCAGGGGGCATAGCACAATAGATCGAAAAGGGTCGCGGAGCATTGCGAAAAAACAACTAAGAAAGTTTATACAAATTTAAATTTACACTTACTGACAGACATTCAATAATTTTTTTTTTGTTTTGTTTCAAATAGAAGTGATAAGTTTCTATTTATGCAGGATGCATTCCAAGTTTAAAGAAAATCGCTATAACCGTTTAAGAGAAAATTTCAAAACAAATTCTAACAACCTATTTTGTACGGTTCCTCTTCCGGTTAATGGATTTTCTTCAAATTTGGAATTCTATCAATGCTTCTAGTGTGTATTAATATTATGTATTTAATGGATATGAGAAGGAGAGAGAATTAGAGAGATTGGGTTTTAGAGAAATAAACTAGAATATGAGCTGAACGCTGTATAATTAGAAAACACACAAACTACAAGGACTTTACAAGTATATTGAAGCTAGGTAACGGAATATATATGGAGAGAGAGACAGACTGGCTGAGTGATGGAGAAGGTAATAGAAGATTGCTGACTGGTTGTAAACTCGTCGTAACTGTTTTAAAACTGTGCTGCTGTCGCTCTATTTATATGAATCAAACTGTCTCTCCTATTCTGGCCTAGGTGGGGGAGTAACTAGATTTGATTCATTGAATGGGCTTCTCCGCTCTTCGGAATCCTATGAATCTTTGATGATTCGGATTCCATTATATCATCCCACCAAGTTGATGGATATGAGAATTGGGTTTTAGAGAAATTAACTAGAATATGGACTGAACACTGCAAACTGCAATTAAAGAACACACAAACTGCAATGGACTTTACAATTATAATAAAGGGTAGGTAAGGAGAGGAGATATATATATATATATATTTATATATCTATAGAGAGAGACAGACTGGCTAAGTGATGAGAACGTAGTAGAAGATTCTGACTGGTTGTAAACTCGTCATAAACTACTGTAAAACTGTTTATGTATGTTTAAACTATACGAAGTTTAAAGTATTGCACAATTGGTTTTGATATAGAGCGCTTCACATAAGGCCGCTTACGAATACAAATAAAATCTCCATTATCATTTTATGGCCAACTAAATAAATATGTCAACGTTGCAATTTTAAAGAAAATTTCTTGATTAAATTGTATTAATCAGAGTAGGAGAAAATCTTATTTAATGAGACTTATTTAATAATCTCCAATTTGATTTTAAAAACTATATATATATATATATATATGAAATAATGCTCTCTATAATGTGACCTCAATTCAAGTTAGAATCAATTTTGTCAACGACAATTGAATAATTATAAAAAATTCAATTAAGTTTCTTATTTAGTCAGTCCTATTACTAACTAGAACTTCAAGAGAATTTATAATATGCCGTTGAAATAACTTCTCTTGTTTTGAAACTTCTGAGAATTATACAAAAAAAAAAAAATATTCCGCTGAATGAGACCAGAAAAAGTTAGTTAATAATAAAGTGTTGAACAACGGTAGACAACAGTGATTGATTGATTGCCCTATATAGCACGACGCTGTTTGGAGAAATTCTTGGAAATCTATTGATATCAATTCCATTTCTATCTGATAAGATGTTATAAAGGAGAAATCAATTATTTCGTAGAAAATATAATAAACTTCTAGCCTGTTCATAAATAATGTTTTTGATCCGACAACATCATAAAATATTTATGATGATACATATTACTATTAATATTCTTAATTAACATTAATATTATACACTTATACATTACATGTACATTACCACAAATTTTACATGGTTTCATTTAAATTAAGTTAAAATCTGGTTTGAAATATACTTTTCTTACTGTTAATTATAGGTTTCAATTATTAGATTTTCTTGCAAGATGCTTGCCATTCATTACATAATAAATAACAGTCGAGGTGACAATAATAATGGTTGAATTGATTGTAACTTGTATAGCCAGTGGCTATTGTCACAACTCTTTGTAAAACTTGAATGAAACGTGTATCTAAATTTAAGCAAACCCATTTTTTCCACTAAATTTCTCCAAGAAAATATTTCTAACATGCAGTGAAATTAAATGGAAAATTAAATCTCATCGCGAAAGGATAAAATACAAAAAAAAGTATCCTGCAAAAGCTGACACTTACGTTTAATCGATTTTCTTTGAATTTGGAATTTTAGCAAGGTTTTTAATATATCTTAATATTAAATAGATGATGGAACTATATATTTATACTGAAATGGCATTTTAACGTTTGCATCGCAGAACCTTACAAAAAAAAGCTATGTGACTGTAAAATGTTTCAAATAACACTGATAAGACACCTTTATATACATCTTATAGGTGGTTATATTAATATTACATAGTTAGATATCACACATTATACTGAAGCAGTGCTTTAGAGGACTTTCCCCCTAGTATTCCCCTTCAACCAATTGTCCTGGAAAAATGTACAAAGGAAAGTGAGATAGGTATGCGAAATTTAAAGGAAATCAAGAGAAACAGTAAAAAAAAAAAAATATGCAGTAAAGACGTACTTCCGGTTGCTGACGTACTTCCTTCATGTCAGTTGGGGGTGGTAGTACCGCCTCCAAACGGAATACCATGATAGATGCTGTGGTGGTGGTTGGTTCCGCACAGCTGGAAAGCATCAGAGACATTTTCCGTGGTAGCCTGCTTCATTTTGTGGTCATCGACCGGGCGTTCGCCCATCTTCAGTATGCGTTTGTCAGACAGTGTGATAACACAGAGCAAATTCAGCTTATACACTCAGTTTATAAAGTTCAGGAGTGTATAAACTGAATTTGCCCTGTGCAAGTCTATGTTGTCACACTGTCTGACAAAAGCATCCTGAAGATGGGCGAACACCCGAAACCGGTCGATGATCACAAAATGAAGCAGGGTACCACGGAAAATGTCTCTGATACCATGATAGAGCTTCCTACGATTTTTCGTTTTTGAGATATATAAGTATATAACTTGCGTATGGGATCTAGGAATAGGGAGATATGCATCTTCTCGGACAGCCAGGCTGCTCTAAAGGCACTTGGAGCATTCAGAATCACTTCTTCCCTAGTCAGGGAGTGTAGAGATTCCCTGGAGGAGTTGTCCCGGCACAACAAAGTATGGATGCCGGGACACAAGGGGATTAAAAGTAATGAACTAGCCGACTAACTTGGCCAGGAATGAAGCGAATACTCCTTTCTGTGAAATCTGTAGGCTTTCTGTGTGGGCTGTGCGTTCTGTGGGACGGAACCTGTTCTGGGAATAGCCAAAAGTATGGCGAGGGCGTCTCGGACAGAATGGACTCGGAGAGAACATAATCGTTACTGCAGGCATAATCGTTCTGGGGCAAAACACGGCAAAATGGTTATGCCAGAGCTGTATAGAAGAAGGACCAGAGACTCTGGGTTTAGGCCTGTCTGATAACGGCTTGTTTACAGGGCACGGTAGTTCAAGAAACACCTGCACAAGATGGGATTGGTTGATTAGGCCCTTGTGTAGATTGTGTCAGGAGGAGGAGGAGGAGACGGCCTCTCTCCTGTTGTTTTTGATTGCGTTGCGATCGGCAGATTGCGGTACGAGATCTTCGGCAGGTTGAGACCGGAGGAAATCGTACTCCAAGAAGATCTGGTGGGGAAAGTTCTGGACCTCATGAACAGGGAGGGCTTCCTCTACTAGATATTGAGGGGTTGGCACAATAAGCCTCAACGGGTAGGCTGCAGCGCCTGGGTTTGATCCCCTCCTGTGTCATTCTAATTCTATGTGTGTGTGTGTGTGTGTGTGTGTGTGTGTGACTATTCGCTAAATTGTTTTCGTATTTCAATATATATTTCCGGTGTAAACTCAATTTGGAAAATTTGCTACGAACGCAATACTTCTTCTTATTTAGGAGCAAGAAAAAAGTAAAAACAATAAAAATAATAAATTAAAGATAAAAATTCAATAACAACGTAAGTATTTTATTTCAAATAAATTATTAATTTGCTTCCGTTTTCTCTTGCATGTATTCTTATAGACAATAATGAAAGGAAACACAAGCACGCACGCACACACCAAGGGTGAACATAGAGTCCATTTACTGAAAACTTATTTTATGTGCTCAGGGGATTTCAAAACATTATTTGGATTATCATTAATCGGATTAGTTTAACTAAAATTAGGTAATACACCTCGTAGAAATAGTTATTTTCTTTTAAACTGTGCATTTTTGGGATGGGTGCATTCAAAAGTAAATTATGTGAAGGGATTAGCTCAGTGGCAGCGTGCTTGGACTCCAATGCGGAAGTCCCAGTGCTAGTCATATAGGGGCCCATACACCTTCACTTTATCGGAATGATTATCACGTGTGACGTCATGGGTGAGTGATAAACTGAGTAAACTGCGCAGTTTGCTCAGATACTAGATCTGACCATCTAGGTCCACTTTTCATACAAGGACTGTACAGTTCACACAGGTGCTCAGACGGATCCGTCAGTTATCTTTTGTTCTCCATCATGGAAAGATATCAACTTACAAAAAAAAGAGGTAACTTTATCTTTCATAGAGGCTTATCGTTCGTTGCCAGAACTATGGGACACCGAAAATCGGTTTTATTCCAACAGAGTGAAGACGGCCGAAGCGTATGACAGCCTCATTGAAAAACTGCGACTAATGGAACCTGACGCGACGAGAGAAAGTGTTGTCAAAAAAAATCAATAACCTTCGCTCTACGTTCATAAAAGAGTTAAAAAATTGTATTTGTAATTAGCGCAACAAATTTAATGAAATCCGTCGGGTGTTTTTATGGATAAAAACTAAAATAATTTAAAAAAAAAACGCATTTCCGGTCGACTGATTTTTCTTCAAACTTATAATTTTGACGACATCATTAACTTTAATTAATATTAATTAGATGATAGAAATGTATTATAAACTAAATTACCACTTTTAAAGGGAAACCTAACCTGTTCCCCAAAAAAAATTTCCTTGAATTAATTTTCTCAGAGAAATGTTACAAATAAAAGTTGTAGAGCTCCTTGTATGTCTAGGTAATATTATATAGTAATAAAGAAAATCATAGGAAGCCGTTTTTGAGAAAATCACAAATAACACTGAAAAATCCTTTCAGTAAAGTGGTACTTCCGGTTGTGGAATTTTGATAAGTAAATTCCTGTCGGATTCCCCATACATGGAATGTCAATTCTGAACTTTCTGCGATATTTCATTTTTGAGCTATGCTGTTTATATTTTCTTAAAAACCACTTTTTTGTAATCACTGGTCCTCGTAAGGTATATTTCCGGTGAAAACTTGATATCGAAAATTTGACAAGATTACTTCCTCTAACAGCACAGCAGGTAGAGAGTAAAAAGGTATTCGTAGAAATACTAAGGTAAAGGAAGAGAGAGAGAGAGAGTGAGTGTGTGTGTGAGAGAGAGAGAGAGAGAGACAGAATATAAGAGGAAAGAAATCCTAGATGTTAGCAGAAATAAAGAGAAAAAATAATACGGGGAAATTCTCTTCATTCTTTTTTATGAAGCAAGTACATGCAGCACGCTCTAGCGAGGACTAATAGAATCTCTCTCAATTCTGCGAAAACTATAGCTGTCTCTCTTTTCATCCACAGTTACTACACTTTGTTCTCTGTTTAAAAGAAATACAGGAAGTTTTTTACTGATCAATATCTTGGGAGTTTTTGAAGAAGGTTTTTAGTTGTTTAGAAACACCAAGTTATTGCAAAACTTTTTACTCTTATAGCTTTTGTTGGTTCGGATTATAATTTTAATTAAACGGATTAATATTTAAACACCGATAGTAACAAAAATATCAAAACTGAATTCTTTACTTAATACAGTGTCACTATAACGCTTTACAGGATATATCACGTAACTGTTCTTACCAACATCCCCAAATCAATATGCCAAACTTGTTTATACAAAATATAAGCTTCTCAATTTGGTAAAAATAAAAATCTGGTGTGAAACACTCACACAACTTTCTCTTACTCCTGTTCTCAAAATTATAATTGACAAATTTTATGTGTACCAACTTTAATGAAATTCGTCGAAAACTGAAAAAAAAAAACTGTTCAGTAAAAGCGCACTTCCGGTTTACAATTTTCTTGAAACGCAGAAGTTTGCCTATCTATTTATTTCTAATTAATTTTGTTTACATAGCAGAATTATCTACGATAGCGCTTTAAAGGAAAACATAACCCACCCCTCCCCTAAAAGTGCCCTTAAATGAATTTTACCAGACAAATATTTTAATTAAAAGTTATAGATCTTTGTATGTTTAGTTTATATATGAAGTTTCAAGAAAATCTTCGAAGCAATTTTTTTAGAAAAGTGCGAAAAAATAATTTAAAGTGGTAAAGTAAAGAGGCACTTCCGGTTATCCGATTTTTTCAAACTTGGAATTTCAACAATATATTTAATTCTAATTAACATTATTTAGATGACAGAATTGTCGAATAAACTGAAATAGCACTTTAGATGAAAACCTAACCCCATTCCTCGCCCATAACTGTCCTTAAATGAATATTCCCAGAGAAATGTTTCGAATAAATGTAGTAGCTCTTTGTGTATGTTGTTGTTATGCCAAGTTTGAAGAAAATCGTCAGAGCCGTTTTTTAAGAAAATTTCAAAAAAGTAAAAAAAAAAAAAAAAAAACTAGTAAAGTGGTACTCAAAAAAGTAAAAAAAAAAAAAAAAAAACTAGTAAAGTGTCCTTCCGGTTGAGGCACTTTGACAATAAACGTGGTCGGATCCCCATGGTGTATCCTACAGGAATATCAAGTTTCAACTTTCTACGGTTTTTCGTTTTTGAGCTGTGCTGTTCACATACATACATACATACACACATACACACAACATTTGTTAAAAATCACTTTTTTGGACTCAGGGGACCTCAAAACAGATATTTCCGTTGAAAACTCGATACAGAAATTTGACACGATTACAATACTACCTCTTACTAGAGTAAAAGAAGGTAAAAAGCTTGAGTCAAAATATAAGTGTTTTTTTAAAACAGTTTACTCAAGTCTAATCATCAAAATTTAGCGTACCGGACGGACTTCCACACAAAGGACCCGGGGGGTTCGAGTCCAGCTGTGCTATCCTTAGATTTTTTTTCTTCCTAGAAGTCTCTACAGCTCACTGTCCGGTTATGGACAGTGTTGTCTGTAACGAGGTTAACACTGAGAAGGCTCCGGACGTCAATGACCAAAGATATTGACGCGCCTTAAATTAAAAAAAATAATAAATAAATAAAACAAATATTTTATTATCAAAAAATAGGATGCTCGAAACCATTTTTGGGTTACTGTGCATTATCTATTTATAACAAACAATTTTATTTTTTTTTTTAGTTTTTCTCACTGGAAATGTACCTTAGGAGGTCCCCCCTGACTATAATAAAAAAAAATGGTTTATAGAAAATGGTGTGTATATGTATGTCGCAGAAAATTAAAACCTGATATTCCGTTTAAGTATCACCATTAGATACGGACAGATAAGATGTTTGTCAAAATTCCTCAACCGGAAGTACCACTTAATGAGTGCTTTTTTTTTTTGCGATTTTCTTGAAAATTGTTCGAGCGATTTTCTTGAAAATTGTTCGAACGATTTTCTTTAACCTTGATATATGAATTACATAAACTATTAAAGAGACACAATTTTTTTTTATTTTTATTTTGAAACATTTCACAGGGGAAAATTTATTCAAGGCGGCTTTTTTAAAAGGGGGTGGGTGGAGGAGTTTTGTTTACACTTATAAAGTATAATTTCACTTTAATATACAATTCTATTACCTAAATATTATTATTGATTAAAATAAAATATGTTGTCAAAATTCCGGGTTAAAAAAAAAAATAAATAAATAAAATAAAAAAAAAGGTTGACCGGAAGTACGTTTTTACTGAACAGTATTTTTTTTTATTCTTTCACCATAAAAACAACCGACAGATTTCTTTAAATTTGGCAGCACTAACTATGGAATAAAGAGACGTATCACTTTTGTTTGATACGTTTAATCTGAGAAAGTTCATTTCAAAAAGTTTAGAAGATGTAGGGGGGATTGGGGAGAGGTTAGGCTTTCCTCAAAGAAGTCATTTTATTAAAATTTAGATACTCCAATTGTTATAAAATTGATGACAAATTAATATTTAGTAAAAATTTATAAGTTTGAAGATAATTTGTCATTTATAATTCAGTAAACTGCAGTAAGAGAAAGTTATGTGAGTGTTTCACAGCAGAATAATTGGTTATATAGCATGAGCTTTACACTCTTTATGAAAATGTTTTAATATAAAATTCAATATAAACGAATATACTCGTATATATAGATTGTGTAATATGTTTAACACGTCAAAGTATTACGTGATCCAACTGTATTGCACAGACAGTGTATACACTAATACACAGATTTTGAAGTAAAACACCATCAATGGTGGTAGTGGTAAATAAATATTCAGAGGATGTTCTGGGAATTATGTTTTAGGTATTATAGAGGTTTAAACAGTAGGAGGACGTTAGTCAATAATAACGGTAGACAAGTGGGTGAACTGGTTTATGAGTGACGCCATAATTATTAATAACTTAAAAGGGATATTTCAGGTATTAGTAAAATTTTACTTTCTATGTAAAATCTATTATATATTTCCAAAAAAAATTTTAATGAATTTTACATTTATTTATTTATTTGCGAATTTCGGAGTGAAAAAGAATCGATTAAAAAACAATGAATATTATAAACTATAAAAAAAAAAAACTCTTTCTCCAAGATGAGGAAAAATCGCATAAAGCTGGAAAAACTCTTCAGTAATATTATACTTCCGGTCATCCTGTTTTTTTTTTCAAATATTGAATTTTGGCAATAGATTCCAATTTTAATTAATTAATAAGTGGTAAACTGATCCAAAATGATTATTTATTAATAAAGCATGTGTATATATAGGTTCAGGTCGTTAAATTTCAATAATTTAATAAAAATAATAAATCTGGTGTTGGTTGTGAAACACTCACACGACATTCTCCTGTTAATACAATTTATTATATTGGGCTCAAATTTTATATATCCATACTAAATCCATACAGAGGTTGCAGGGATATCGGTACTTTACCTTGGAGACAAGCTTTGGCAGGTGGAGAAGTGACTATATTTTATTCTGGTCCAGACGAGCGTATCAAAAACATTGAACCAACTGCATTTAACGCACCAAATTATGCACAAACTATACAAAGTCAATTTGTTTAGATATTTCAAATAAAAGTTACATGTTTATATATCACCCGCAAGATGTATCTGTTGCATGTAGTTACTTAGGGAGTAGTGACCCCACGGGTTACCACAACTCAGTAGTCCATGCACTTCGTCAGAATAGTACACAATACACTTAAACTACATACGAGTACACTCTACACTTTACAGACAAGGATAAACACAGTACACAAACTAGAGTCTCCGTCCCTAGTTAATTGGCGTAAGCCAAGGGAGAAGGAAGGGATTAGCTCAGTGGTAGCATGCTTGACTAGCAACGCGGAGGTCCCGGGTTCGAATCCAGCATGCTGGCCTTAGATTTTTTTTTTCTTCCTAGGACCCTCTACAACTCACTGTACGGTGATGAGCAGTGTTGTCTGTAGCTGGAGAACGGTGCTTGGGGGCACTGAGGAAGGCTCCGGAGGACACAGTAGATCTATCAGGTCGAACAGCGATAATCCCCTACAAAAAACTACATCTACATGTTTATATCTATGCACTTAGTATACCAAGTTTATAAAAAAAAACGTTGTTGGAGCCGTTTTAGAGAAAATAGTAGAAAACTGAAAAAAAAAAAAAAAAAAAAACTTTTCAGTAAAAACACACTTCCGGTTATCCGATTTTCTTCAAAGTCGGAATTTCAACCACATATTTAATTCTAATTAATATTATTTAAATGATAGAATTGTCTAGTAAAAACAGAAATAGCTTTTTACAAGAAAACCTAAGTTCCCTCCCACTTCCTCTAAAAAGTTTCCTTAAATGAATTTTGCGGGAGAAACGTTTCAATTAAAAGTTGTAGTTTCAGAGACATTTTCCGTGGTATTCTGCTTCATTTTGTGGCCATCGACCGGTTTCGGGCGTTCGCCCATCTTCAGGATGCGTTTTTTAGGCAGTATGACAACACAGACTCGCACAGAGCAAAGTTAGTTTCACACTCAACAATAAAATACAACAAAAAGTTGTAGTTCATTATATGTTTAGCTGATATATAAAGTTTAAAGAAACTCATTTGAGCCGTTATCAAGAAACTCACGAAAAAACTGAAGAAAAAAAAACATTTAGTAAAGTGGCACTTCCGGTTGATTTTTACGAAAAGCTTATGCTCAGGTCTCCTGCTAGCACTTCAACGAAATATTAAGTTTGAACATTCTGGCGCGGTTTTTTTTTTTTTTTTTTTGAGATATGCTGTACCACACATATATATATATATATATACATATATATATACACACACAAACACACAGATCAATTTCTAAATCTGGTGAAAACTCAATTTCGGAAAGTTTGACATGATCTCAATACTTCCTCTTACTTAAGATTAAAAGGCAAAATAAAAATGGTGTATTTGTGGCTAGATGAATGGCGAAAAACTCTCCTCTTATGGTATGCGGTTCACCATGCCATCTAAAAAGGAAATCTCTTAGATGAAATCTGTTTCTTCTTAATAGCTGAATGTGATCTAATCTACTTACATTTTAATTCTAATTTTACTGAATTACTCACGAGTACGTTTAATAAAAAATTAAATATTAATTTACTGCTGAGAATCTCCCCCACTCACAGGGCTTCTACTCTCACTATAAAATATTATTTCTTCGAAGATGAATGTTATCTTTAAAAAAACAGAGAGAAAAAAAAAAGAAATTTACATTTTTTATAACAAGAAGCTTATCTATCTCTTCCACTCTAAAATACTTGTGCAAAATAAAATAATTTTTAAAATAATAAAGGTGAAAAAAATAATGCTCACGCTTCTTAATTAAATTTTAACTGTTATTTATTGTAAAAACAATTAAATTTATTTTTCAGAGAAAATCCAGGAACATACTTTCTAAAGAATTAGGTGTTGTTCACTCATAGGCACTCACTAACTAATAATTGTTTCATCATGTACATTAAAATTTAGTAGAATATTTCAACATTGACGTCGTCAACTTGCCCCGACCATACACAAAAATGTACACACAATCAGACAAAAATAATTTCTCAGCTACTTTAAAAATATTACATATGTAAATAACTAAAATAAAGTTCGTTCCTTAAAATATCACAAAATACACGGGGGCAATATTATGTTGTAAAGAAAAAGATGTTTTTGATAAAATCTAATATTAAGATCGGAAAATCGTCAGCATTTATTGCTGACGCGTTTTGACTTCTCAGATTACCATTAAAAATTCAAATATAATAATAATAAACACTACTACACATACAAAAATCTACAACTTTTATTACTTTTAGAGGACCGGTGGGGTTAAGTTTTCCTCTAAAGTGCTATCATAGTTGATTATGACAATGCTATATTATCCCTTAATTAAATTATTTATAAATTAATAGCTGGCCAAAATTCTGAATTTCAAGAAAATTAGTAAACCGGAAGTGCGCTTTTACTGAACCGTTTTTTTTTTTCTTCAGTTTTTCGTCGAATTTCATTAAATTTTGTACACACTAAACTATAAAATTTGTCAATTATAATTTTGAGAACTGGAGTGTGCGTGTGTATTTCACATCAGATTTTTTTTTTTTTAATTTATTATACTATTCTATCATTCATATAATATTAATGACAATTTAAATATACTGTCAAAATTCTGAGTTTCAAGAAAATTGATTAATTAGAAATTAAACTTAAATGAAAAGTTTATAATCAGTTTTCTGTGATTTTCTCAGAACTGACAAAATTTCATTAAACTTGGTCTATACTATCTATAATACATACAGAGAATTTATCACTTATTTTAGAAACATTTTCCAAGAAAATATAATTAAGGATGGTTTCGAGAAAGGGGGAAATATAGGCTTTCCTCGAAAAAGCCGTTTTATAAAGTTTAGGTACTCAAATTCATTTAAATTGACGACATAAACATCTAGTGGGAATTATATGTTAGAACAGAATTATAAGTATGTTAATCTTAAGAGAATGTTTTGTGAGTGTTTCACACAAGATTTTCTTCTTCAGAGGACCTCAAAACATATATTTCCGGTGAAAATTCAATTTTAAAAATTTGACACGATCGCAAGACTCTTTCCTCTCTTACAGATTTCCAAAAATTTGAAGGAAAATGATTTTAACCGGAAGTGCTTACTTTACAGAATAGGTTTCCGATTTTTAGGAATTTGCTTGAAAATGGCACCATCAATTTTTTTTAAAACTTGAAATGTTTATTGGGCAGATATAAATAAGTTTTTTTTTCTGCAAACATGTATTAATGTGACTAATTAAAGCGAAAGTAGTAACTGAAGTTCTTGCTTTTAAACACAAGTGACAAAAAGTAAAAGCAGCTTATTATTACTTTTCTCACTAGTTGAATAATGTTAACATTATTCAACTCTAACTAGCTCGTTATAAAATAAAAAAACAAACAAAATGGAAAAAAGAAAGTAAAAGAAAAATAAAAGTTTTTCCTCAATAATAAGAACTACCTTAATTTTTTGAGGCATAACTTATCATGTTAGAACTAATTATTTACTTATAAAGTTAAAGCTAACCTAAGTATAGTTGAGCCGTTTATTTTGAAAGTTGCTTAAGTCCACTTATTTTTAAACCATGATATTTATTTAAGGATTTGTATTTTAATTAATTAAAAATATTGGTAATTGATAATAAGATGGTCGTAATGTTTTTGTGTTTCTAAAAGTATTTTAGATAGGCCCAAGGTCTATCGTGCCACCCACAAGTTGGGAGTTCCCTCTCAGTCCTGTCTATTAATTAGACCTTGTCCTGTGAGTGACCCTTAGATGAGGCTTGCAGGTGTCAATTTCTCCTCTCCATAAAGGCGAAATCTCAACGATACAAGCTCCTCGCACTAACACAGTACATGCAGTACTGTTTTTTCTTCTTCTTCTTCTTAACAAAACCTACACAGTTTATCCACTGTCATGCCCATGCAGCATATGTGCTTACTGGGTCTACAATGGCCAGTAAAGGAGGCCCACTGCTATCCTTATGGCCGCACGGCCTTGTTGGCATACCAAACATTTTCGCCTGCCTTTGGCCTGCGGTCTTTACCCATCATTTCTGTGATCGATCAATACACCCATGCTGAAGCATCTTAGCATCTTGCAGTGCCACAGAACTTTTCAGGTCCAATGACGGTCCCAATGAACCCACGCATGCCAGACGTCTGCCGCCTCATTGCCCTTGAGACCTAAATACCCAGGCATCCAAATATGAAAAACCTTATTGTGGCTACTAATTTCCTAGGAATTAAGTATACTCAGGCAATCTTACTCCAGCGTCGAGCTGACCTTATATGAGCTATCTGCTTTAATAGACCCGAAAGGGGCCCCTGGCTGAGGTCTGTAGGCGTCAGCTTCGCCTGTGCAAAGAGGCGGTACCTAGCCATACAAGCTCCTCGCACTGAGATAGAACGTGCAGTGCTGTTTCCTCTTCTTCCTGACACAACCTACACAGGCTATCCGTTGCCAGTCCCTTGCGGTGTATGTGTTTATGGAGTCTGCAATGGCCAGTGAGAACGCCAACTGCTATTCTTATGGCCACCCGGCCTAATTGGAGTAGTTCTCCAGTTAGCCTGGGCGAGTAGCTATTCGCCTGAAACATTTGGTTTCAGCCCACCATTCCCTTGAACGGTCGTGTATCCATGTCGTAATTACTCCTGAGGCGTCTTGCGACCCACAGAACGGTTCAGGCCCGATAAGGGTTCCATGATCTATCACCTCATTGCCTCTGTGACCCGAATGCCCAAGTACCCAAACCAGGAAGACCTTATTATGGCTGCTGATTTCCCTAAGTGCACCTAGGTAGTCCCACACCAGCCTTGAGCTGATCTCCCACGAGTCAATTGCCCGCAGGGCAGCCTGGCTATCCGAATAAATGACGATTCTGGAGTTATGCACTCCCCATCTTCTTATTTCGGCGGCGCAGGTAATAATTGCGACTAGCTCCGCCTGAAGAAAGTGGTTAGTCTTCCCAGGCTCACCGAGATGTCACATCTCGGATGCGCCCCGTACACGCCGGCTCCTACTCCTTCCTCCATCCTAGATCCGTCCGTGAACCACAGATTAGCCTGAATTTGGCAGCCCCATTCTTTTATGCACCTCTGTCTAATATCAAGACTTTGAACGGTTTTTGGAAGTCGTATCTAGGAGTCATTATATCCGAGGGCAGATCTAAAATATAGTCTGCCTCCAACTCCTCGAATAGTTCCTTATGCCTGGGATAAATGGGAGCCTGTCCCTTCTGCCTCCAGTTACTCGCGTAGTTTCTGATAGTTTCCATTATGCCTAGGGTGAAATTTAATTTACTAATCCGAACCTCCGATTTAAGTTAAAAAACTCCCAAAAGTCGATAACATAAACTTTCAAAGATAAGTTTTTTTCTTTCTTTGACTCTAGCCAACCAAACATTTTGCTTGTTTCATAACAATTGCCATCTATATTAAATGAAACAACTTTATTAATTTTTGAAAAAGTATGTGGGTCTTGGCAACTTAGGCCCTCAAATTCCAAAGTGGAGTGTTGTACATGAAATATTTTGTGTTATTTTGTAATTTAATTTGTATTTTGTATTTGGATTCACTAAATCATTGCTACTTTAATAATAATACTGAAGAAATAAAGTAAAGCCTTTATATCTAATAAACTTTTACTAAATAATAAAGTTCATATCAGTTTGAAACTTTTATTAACAGTGCACTTTAAAATTTGTTATCAATTTATTTTTTTGTGTTTACAAAATCTTACTGATTTTAAATATAATAACTGCAGATTCTTTAAAAAATGAAAAGATAATTTAGAATTGTAAATATTATAACAGCTAACTTGATGTAAGTAAGCCCTTTAAAAAAAAATAAATGGGCTCTGTTAAGAGTTAAGAATTAAAAATAAAATAAGTTAACAAACAAAATTAAGAATTAGTGTGACACACCCCTTTGTTTACACAACCCCTAACAGAAATATATATCTAAAATATATAAAGTGTAAAAATAAAACCTCAACCTTTACATACATTTATTATATTTATAGATATGTCTGGTACAATGTTTTTAGTTAGGTTAGTAGTTATACTATTCCAAGAAGGATAGCTTTTTGTTGCATAGTATGTAGTGGGTAACCGAAAGTGGGTCTGCTATGTCTGTGAAGAGATGAACAATCTAGCTCACAACACCAGCCGCGCGCATTCTCTACCGTCACCAAGGGAGAGCAACAACACATCTCTCTATCTACACACATCTGCTTCTCTTTCTTTCACCAGTAACCTCCATACAAATATGTTATGGACATATTATAAAAGATCAATAATAGATTTGTGATTTGTGATGTTTCTATTTTGATTATTAATAATGTTGTTTTATTAAACATATCATAAATTATGTTATTTTTAACATAATTATTTTTTTTTAATATGGTTATTCTAAATATTATTACAATTCTAACAAATTTTCTTTGAAACTTGCAATGTTTACTATTTCGCCATATTATTATATACATAAAGTGGTTACACTTGTTTACCTCAAAGGACAACATATCAAAAACATATATCAGCAGATTAAATTCCAACCTAACGCACAAAGTACTAAATAGTAATTTTTCATAAAAATGGGTTTTAAAATAGCAGTTATTTATCAAACAGTGAGTAAAATAATGCTTTTATTCTCGAGTTAGCGAGTGTACCAACTGAACGAGTATTCAAAAAAAAACTTTTACTCACGTGCTGAATTATTAATTTTTTTTTTCAGCTACCGTATTAGATTGGTTCTTAATGTATTAGTATCGTTTTAATGATACCGGAAGTTGAAGTGATGAGTAAGAGTAAGGGATTGTTAATTAGAGGGTAAGAGATTAGAGAGTTGGTATTCGAAATGCGTACTACTGATTTATAAAAATATACTATATTTTAACAAATAAGTTAAAGAGATATAAAATAGAAAAACTATGCACAATTATAAATAACTATATGAATTATAAAATGAATATAAAATATTAAAGAAGTTAGTAAAGTGTTAAAACATTAAATAGGGACGCGCTCGCGATGTGAGATGGTGCTTCCGATCTGAAAACAGATGGTGCGCCTGAGTCGAACTGACTCCCTCCTCCAGTGGCGCGACGTGTTATATTTGCATCACTCACACATCGACGCTGATGTGTAACTACGTGTAACAGTAAGACATCTCTTGTGGTATATTGACCCTAGGGGAGGTCAGTAGTTAACAAGGGCTGATTTGGCCGGGGTGGCGACGCTTTGTTAACAGATGGTGGGCCAGGTAGGCCAGTAAGGTATTATCTCTTGACTGTATATTGACCCTTTTTGAAAGAAATACAAAAAGGGTTTGCCGCGGTTCATGACCTGCAGGTAGCGGCTGGCTGGACCCTTTTCCAATTTTCAACCACTAGTTGTAATTTTTAGATTTATTTAAAAATTATCTCTTCTTTTTTTCTTGCTATCGCTATCATATCACATTAATTGAAATGAATATAGAAAAAAAAAAAAATGATAAGGTGTTAATACTGAGAATAATTTAAATTCAAATCAAATACTCCCCTCTCTCTATAATCTGCTTCGTTGGTATAACGCTGCGTCTGGGACTATATTTTGATCTTGTTTTTCGCGTATTGTCGCTATTGATATAACCGATATATATATGTCGGTATAGTTAGAGTTCAATAAAAGTAAAGTAAAAAGCAATGCCTATTTTTTCAGGCAGCATTAATATCCAACTACCAAATTAGAAATGTCGTGAGCGGGGGTGGAAGCACCTACTTTACTACTAACATTTATAAACGAATATAAAAATTAGCAGCTATATGCAGAACTCGAACTGGAGACCTCCCAGTCACAAGACCATGCTCATAACCACTACACTAACACTCGCCTCTTAGAGTTGAATAATGTTTCTTTATTAAACTAGTGAGAAAAATTACCTAAATGGCTATTTATACTTTCTCTCACTTGTATTCAACAGTAGAACTTCACTTATTACTTTTAATTTAATCATTGTCACATTATTACACGGTTACAGGAAAAAAAAAGTGATTTATAATTTTCACAATAAGTATTCCAAATTTTAAGAAAATTGATAGTGCACTTTTCAACAAAATTCCCATAATCTCGGAAACCTATTCTATAGGGTGTACTGGAAGTAGGGACGAAATTGAATTGGGCGCCATTTTGTCATATGACGGTTGGCGGCAATGTTTTTTTCATGTTTGTTATCTGCTATCCTTCCCATTAGTAGCCTAATAGTGTTTGCGTGGTGAGCATTGTTGTTTAATGTTTATTTTAGTCATGGAGCAGATGACAACTCACAGCAACGTATTCAAGTGATAAAAAGTTTACAAAAACAGTGAAAGCCCCACAGCAACAGTGACGCTGCTCCAACCGAAGCCACAGTTCGTAAGTTGATCCACAAGTTTGAGACTACAGGTTGTGTTGCAAATGTTAAGAAAACAGGACGACCGCGTTCTGTTCGAACAGAAGAAAACATTGCTATCGTGCGTGATAATGTGATCGTAAGCCCTAGAAAATCGGTTCGCCGACGAGCCCAACAACTGAATTTATCACCAAGTTAATGGTTATTAATGGCATCCCACCAGATGTTTGTGAACGCGTTGCTCGTTGCCGCACGGCCTTGGGTGGTGATATGGAGGATATAATTTTTCATACATAAATGGGAGATGTTACTTAATGTGTTTGTAATAAAAAATTACATTTTCAATAAATTTTGTATGTTCTATAGCACTTTAATTTTCGTCCCTACTTCCCGTACCAACCTATATAAATTCGCACTTCCGGTTAATCAATTACCTTCAAATTTGAAAGTTTCAACAATACTTTTAATATATCTTAGTATTATCCGAGGAAAAAAAACTATATATTATTTGTGAAGTGGCACTTTAGAGGAAGAAAGTTTACCGTTGCTGTACCCTCTGCAACCCCTCTCCCCTTATCAATATTCCTGGGAAAATATTTCAAATAAAGATGATTCAACAGAGTTGCACTTCCTGTTGGGGAGGACTTTGGCCGGAAATTTCGAGCTTCGGAATATTTTGCATTTTTTTTTTCACACACACACATGTACAGAACAGACCAGACACTAATTATTTTTTTTCGTATTCACGAAACTTCAAAACACATATTTCCAACGTAATTTCCAAATAATTGTCACTAACCAGTAATAAAAAAAAATTTAAAAATAAAATGTGTTCATATTTATAAAATGTTAAAAGATAAGCACTTAGATAAGTTGTTAAACGTTAAAATAAATTTTTATTGAAATAATATCTTCTAAAATTATGAAACCAATAGAAAATCTCTCTCTCATTGATGAGAATTTCGTTTTTTTTTTCTTGACGGATATTTTTTACGCGGGTTCAATACTAGCAACTAGAGAACTCGAATTTTCTAGATTTTGAGTTAACTGTACTAAAATATTGTTCACAAAGTAACCGTTTCAATGCTAGAGGTGGGGAACTAAAAAACTGTTACCAGATATATCTGGAGTCATTTTTTTTTTAATTCCCCACCTCTAGCAGTGAAACGGTTATTATCTGAACAATATGATAAAGCAGTTAATAATAATAAAAAAAAGTTTAAATACATAAATTTAAAATTATATCTCATGCATTTAAACACAAAAATAACTAAAAAAAAATTCGTAAAAAATATGCAATTTTCTTATCTAAATGTATGGTAATAAATCTGTTGTAATCTGTATCGCGCAAATGTTTCTTATCTTAGTAAAATAATCATTAAATTTTATGATGGAATAACTCAAAAAAATTATGTAAAAATCTGTGTTTAAAACAAATAAAGATTATTATATAGTAAAGGCTTATGCTATTTTATTATTACTTTTATTTATTTTATTTTATTTTTTTTTAAAAGAGAAAGTATTGCTATAAAATTGTTGGGTGAGTGTTGGTGTAGTGGTTATGAGCATGGCTTTATAACTGGGAGGTCCCCAGTTCGTATCCCGCGTATAACTGCAAAATTTTTTATTCGTTTAAAAAAAAATATTAATGGTAAAGTTAGGTGCTTTTTCGCTCCGTCCACGACACCTAATTTGGTAGTTGGACGTTAATCACGCCTGAAAAAATTGGCATTACTTTACTTTTACTAACTAATACTGAGAGGCCTATCACTTTTTCATGTAATTTTTTTTCGGGACTTTTTTTTTGAGAGAGAGAGAGAGATTCTGAGAGAAATGGAAAAATCACATCATTTCCTATAAAAATATTATATTAAGTTTTCAGCCAGTATATCTGTCTAAGCGGCCAAGAAGAATCATTATGAATAGTGAATTCATAATAAATGAATACATTAAGTAGACTTATAAATACTTGTAAAATTATTTGAAAAATAAAATACAAGTAACTACTACTATAAACTATCTTAAATTCTTTGTAACTCTGAATGAATTGTCTCTAATCCAATAAGAATTTTTTTTTTTACTGTTGCTCATTATGTTTCGAAAGAATGTAAAACAAACTTTTTTGTTATGGTAATAAATTTTCTTAGAATGAAAGTTTATGTACTTCTATTTTTAAAATGAAATTTATTATGTTACAAAAGAAATCAGAATTAGGTCATAAAATAACCAAATAATAATAAGAAATAGAGGAACATTAAAAGTGGCACGTAGTGGGGAGCCCTAACGGTGATGACACAAGTAGATTAGAACGTTATAAAAAGAAAAAAAAAAAAATCAACCATTGTGGTAATACCATCATAAATAAGTCGGTCAACTCGTGGTCTCAGTTTTTGTCAAACTGTAAAGAACGGTTAATCAACAAAATTCATGAAAATTGGCACAGTTCTAAATATAAGAAATTTTATAAATTATGCTTATGGAAATTATTTAAATATTAAGAAAATTTTCCAAAAAAAAAAATCTGGTATGAAATACACAAAACACACACACACACAACTTTCTCTTGCTCCTGTTAGTACAATTCTATCATAAAATGACTAATTTTCTATGAACTCAAATTTTACATATGTGAATCAAACATTAATCTAGGAGGTGGTGGGCAGGATAAGCACATCCCTACCAATCCTTGCAGATGGAGGAGTGATTATATTATGATGCACGGCTAGAGCGCATAAAAAACACTGAATCAACCGCATATCTATAATAATTGAAATTTAATGCCACCAATTCAGCACAACTATTTAAAAATAATTTTTTTTGAAAAAAATGTTTAAAATGAAAGTAGATATTAATTAAATATATAATAGAAAAATATATAATATATATAATAAAAGTAGATAGACATTAATAGCACTACAAAATGTGCTCCTCCTTTAAGTAAATCGAATTTGATTGAAAAATTTTATCAGATCTTCTATTAGATATTCTTCAAAGGGATCATGAAATTTGTAATTTCTTTGATTTTTTACAAAAATCACAAACCCACATCCAAGCACACAATAAATAGCCATTTATTATTTCAATTCAATGAGAACTCAATGTCGACACACAATTCCAAGAATACAATACAATAGTTTGAAAAATACTTGTTATAACTGTTGTAAGAAGAAATAATTAATAGGTAATGGAAACAAATAATTTAGTTGCCTAATAATAAACAAAGATAAATAAATTGTTTAAAATAATAATAAATATAGATTAAATAATTAGATAATAAAACTATAGCTTTCAATAATAAAGAAATAATAAAAAGTAAATAGGCGATGACGTGAATTATAAAAATGGGTAAGTGGGGGGTAATGAGTGAAACGTAATGTAAACAAAAAAAAAAAAAAAAAAGAACGGACCACCACCTCGTTACTATATTATATCGATGAGGTAACGATTCCGAGTATATCCCCCACTCCTAGTTATATCTAGAATAGCTAGAAGGCAGCACCCCCTAGTGGAAAATAGAAATCCTTGACCTCTTTTTTTTTTTTTTTTTTTTTTATGTAATATGCGTTTAATTTAAATCATGGGAGTGGTAAGACAGAGGCGATAGGTGATAGGAGGCAACACGAAATGAATAATGTTATAACCTTTTTGGAAAACAAAAGATTTTATAAACATAATTAATCTTTATAATTTAAATTAGAAGTTTCTGGATTAAATGGATTAAAAGATTACTTTACATAGATTTTATTAAGAGGTCATTAAAGTAACGTACTATTAACTACTTCATCATCACTTGGATATATCTACGCAAAATATTAAATAGAAAATTGTAATATCTACAATGAAACCAGAGATAAAATTTGCTCTGCACATTATCTAATACTGTTATTAATATTATGATTATTATTAATACAATAATGGATTAAATTAACAAGAACAGATTATTTATTTAATCAAAATACGTTTGAAAGGATTAATTTATTAAGTTCCATATAGAATTACTGTGTTTAATAATTTACTAATAATAAAACACTGCAATATTCCTGTTTTATAAAAAAAAAAAAATCTGGTGTGAAACACTCACACAACTTTCTCTTATTCCAGTTTTCAAAATTATAATTGACAAATTTTATAGTTTGTGCACCAAATTTAATGAAATTCGTTAAAATTGAATAAAAAAAAAACTGTTCAGTAAAAACCACTTCCGGTTAACGAATTTTCTTGAAACTCGGAATTTTGGCCATAATCAACTATAATAGCACTTTAGAGAAAAACATAACCCCACCCCTCCCCAAAAAGTGCCATTAAATGAATTTTCCCAGAAAATGTTTTAAATAAAAGTTGTAGATCTTTGTGTGTTTAGTTTATATACGAAGTTTCAAGAAAATCGTCGGAGTCATGTTTGAGAAAATCGCGAAAAAAAATGAAAATAATTATTTAGTAAAGTTGTCCTAAAAGTAAAACCCACTTCCGATCAACCGATTTTTTTCAAACTTGGAATTTCTACAACACATCTAAATCTAATGAACATTATTTAGATGACAGAATTGTCTAATAAACTGAAAAATAGCACTTTAGATGAAAACTAAAACCCACCCCTTTCCTCATAACTGCCCTTAAATGAATTTTCCCAGAAAAATGTTTCAAATTAAAGTTGTAGTAGCTCCTTTGTATGTGTAGTTTAAAGTAAATCGTTGGAGCCATTTTTGAAAAAATCGCAAAAAAGGGAAAAAAAAAACCTAGTAAAGTGGTACTTCCTGTTGAGGAATTTTGACGTATAACTTACTGTCAGATCCCATGGTGATACCTAAACGGAATATCCAGTTTGAACATTCTACGGTTTTTCGTTTTTGAGCTATGCTGTTCACATACATACATACATACATACATACAGACCATTTGCTTAAAAAACACTTTTTTGGACTCATGGGAGTTAAAAACGGATATTTCCGGTGAAAACTTGATATCGAAAATTTGACACGATTACAATACTTCTCCTCTTACTAGGAGTAAGAGAAGGTAAAAAAAAAAGAAAAAGAATACGCAAAATAAAAAATTAATATGAGATAGACATATCAACACTTTACAAATAAATTTTATAGTCTACATAAAAATATTTTATATAAAATTTTTATTAAAAAATTAAAAAAAAAAAAATCAGTAACAAGAAAATCTTATTTATCTTTTAATTAATTAAAAATTTTAAAAATTAAAAATTTTTCTTTTTTAAAACATTGACGACAAAGTTCATTATTTGAAATGAATTTTGGATAAAGTGTTTGTATTAAAAATGGATGGAACTGTGTGTATATATAATTCTTTATAATGTGCTTATAATGAGATGCCGTGATATATGTGATAACTTTGTAAGAGAAAGTATTTATTACAATCATGTCCAATTTCCAAAATTGTGTTTTCACCGGAAGTAATCTTGGGGAAAGAAAATAATTTTTTTTTTTTTTTATCAAATCCCAAAAACAAAAATTATACGAAGTTCAAAATTGGTATTCCGCCATTTACTATTTTCCATTACCGCATCTGACCCTGACGAAGTTTTCTGTCAAAATACATCAATACCATGATTTTACAGTTTATTTTTGGAATTTTTACTTTCTCTTACTCCTAGTATAAGAGGAAGTATTGTAATCGTGTCAAATTTTCACCGGAAATATACGTTTTGAGGTCCCCTGAGTCCAAAAAAGTGGTTTTTAGCAAATGGTCTGTGTGTGTGTGTGTGTCTGTTTGTGAACAGCATAGCTCACAAACGAAAAATCGTAGAAAGTTCAAACTTGATATTCCGTTTAGGTATCACCATGGGATCTGACACTGGGTCATCTGTCGTAATTCCTCAACCGGAAGTACCACTTTACTAATTGTTTTTTTTACGTTTTTACGATTTTCTCAAAAATGACTCCAACGATCTTCTTCAAACTAAGTATATCAACTACACATACTAACAGCTACAACTATTTGAAATGTTTCTCCGGGAAAATTCATTTAAGGGCACTTCTGGGGGAGGGGTGGGGTTAGGTTTTCATCTAAAGTGCTATTTCAGTTTATTAGACAATTCTGTCATCTAAATAATCTTAGATGTTAAAAACCACTTTTTTTGGACTGAGGAGACCTCAAAGCGGATATTTCCGGTGAAAACTCGACATCGAACATTTGACACGATTACAATACTTGCTCTTTCTAGAGAAAGTAAAAAAACGGACGTTTCTATCTGAAGTGGTCATTTTTAGCCTATAAAACAGTGAATGTATAATTTTTTTATATTGTTTTTGAGAGATTTATATTATTGCATACGTTTATATTTTCTTTCTCTTACTCCATGTCTCTGGGGCTGCCGTCTATTTTGAGGCGGGAGATCATTTGGTAGCGCCTCTTGGTGAGTGGGCCACCGTTTTCCAAGCTGAGGTTTATGCAATTCTTTGCTGTATTTTGGATGAGAGGGTGCGTACACTAATTTAAAAGGTGTTTGTATCTGCTCGGATAGCCAGGCTGCGTTGAAGGCGCTTAATTCATGTGTCTTCACTTCCAGATTGGTGTTGGAATGTTCTAAAAGACTGGAAGATCTTTCTTCATTAAAGGATGTGCTTCTGGTCTGGGTTCCAGGTCATATGGGAATTTTGGGGAATGAGGAGGTGGATAGGTTTGCCAAATTAGGTGCCTCTCTCTCTTTCATTGGTCCAGAGCCTGCTGTTGGTGTGTCTTCTGACACATGTTTGTCGGGCTTTCAGACGTGGATGACCTCACAGCACTCATCCTTATGGATGAGTGCAGTGGGTTGTCGGCAGTCTAAAATGCTCATTGGGGGTCCGGACGGGACTTTGAGTAGCGGGGTCCGATGTCTTTCACGGACCTCCCTCAGACATCTGGTTGGATTCCTCACTGGGCATTGTGGTTTAAGGAGACATCTCTATATAATGGGACTCGTGCCTGACCCCTTTTGTAGAGTTTGTGAGACTGAGGAGGAAACACCCATGCATCTGATGACGATTTTTTGGGTTGTGAGGAGATTAGGTTTAGGACCTTCGGCCGGAATAAGATATTGGTAGAGGATCTTAAGCTGTGTCCTTTTAAGGTTTTGGTCCGATTTGTTCGGTCTGTGGTGAAACTTAAGATGGTTAAAACCTGGGCCTGGATTTTCGTTCTAGTCCCAGTGGTTGTTATTCTTTAGGGGTAGCTATATGGGCCCTGGGAAGCTTTGGATAGCGTAGGGTTTTCCCTCCCCTTCTGTGAATAATAATAATAATAACAGTAAGAAGTGACATTTGAAGGGGTATTTGTTGCACGCAGTTACTTGGGGATTAGCGACCAAACGGGTTACCTACCACAGCTCACTATTCTATGCACTTCGTCAGAACAGAACAAAACACTTAAACTACATACACTCCTACACTTTACAGACAAGGACAAACACAGTACACAAACTAGGGTCTCTAGTCCCTAGTTAACTGGCGTAAGCCAAGGGAGAAGGAAGGGATTTAGCTCAGTGGTAGCACGCTGGACTAGCAACGCGGAGGTCCCGGGTTCGAATATCCAGCATGCTGCCCTTAGATTTTTCTCTTCTTAGGAGCCTCTACAACTCATTGTACGGTGTGAGCAGAGTTGTCTGTAGCTAGAGAAGTGTTGTCTCACTGCTTGGAGGCCGGCAAGGCACTGAGAAGGGCACTGCCGGAGGGCACAGCAGATCTTTCAGGTTGCAGTGCGATAATCCCCTACAATAATCTACATCATTCCATTATTTATTAAAGCGTGAAGAAGGTAAAACATTAACCGTGAACAGTGATATATTAATGCATCACAATAAATCGTTCCAAACTACAGTGAAATTATTCTAAAACCAAATCAACATAAAAGGAGACTGGAGCTTGAAACCTGTAAACTGTTTCGAGACACTTCCATTAATTAATTATTAATTACTTAGACTCTAAGGATTCCAACAATTATAATGTCAAACATGACAATAATAGTGACATAACAATAATACAATATTGATGAAAGTAATTTTATGACTCTTTAATTGTAATGAATGAAAACTTATTTAAGAATACCTATCAATTTGGAACTAATCCAAATTCTTCATTCTTTTTTTCTTCTTCTTCTGTATACTAGAGACGACTTTAATTTTTCTCAATAAGACCGGAAATATTTTCTACGAAGATAAAGATTAAAATTAGAGAAGAAAAAATATTTGTCATAGCCGTAAAAGAAGAAGCAGAGGCGGAATGACGTCATAGGAGATAGGTAAATACATTTCTAAGGAGTGTGATTAAACATCATTAATCTAGAGAATAGCGGGGGTGGGGGAGGGATGAGGGAACACAGATTTGAGGTATTTGGCAATGGCTATAGAATCGACCAGTATAAATATATATATATATCTTTCCAACTTCATTAAGGACGTTATTTACACACATATATATATATTTTATATTTGTATTATGTTTTATAGAAATGTTGTTACAAACATATTTTTAATATGTTGGCGCATTCTATTTCTAACGTGTTTTTCTTAGTAAACATTATGGGACGAGACCAAGTATAGACGATTGGCTAGACTTTTTCTTATTTACTTTAAAAATTTCTAGAAATTTTATTTTTAGTTTCTTTTTAAACCCATTCCATTTGATTTTGTCACATTTGGTGTTTTAGTTTAAAATAAAATATCTAATCTTAGGATTGTAGGTTGTTTTTTTTTCTACGTATTTAATTTTATTTCTTACTATATTTTATTTCACCAATCCACAGTTTCGAAATATTTCATAATAATCATTTCATAATTAATAATAATAATAATAATAATAATAATAATAATAATAATAGATTATTATTATTATTAAAACTTATCTTTTCAATGAAAACTCAAATTCATAAACTTGTCATGATCATAGGAGATCCTGTCTAGCAGTAAAGAAAATAATATGTATGGACGACATTATGGGACGGTTGTTGGTGTAGTGGTTATGAGCATGGACTTGTAAGTGGGAGGACCTCAGTTCGAATCCCGCGTATAACTGCTAAATTTTATATTGGTATGAAAAATGTTAACAAGTAAATTAGGTGCTTCCGCCCCCGTTCACGACACCTAATTTGGTAGTTGGATGTTAAGCCCGCCTGAAAAAATAGGCATTACTTTACTTTTAATATGTATATTGGGATAAAAATTACATGTTCTTCTGATGTGATATATATAAAAAAACAAAAAGTAAAAATGGGTCATTTTCTAACAAAAGAAGTTCCATGGATTTTAAAAATTCATTTACATACGTCGACTAATTATAAACACGATATTATATCAATCTATAGACTCTGTATAAAACTGTTTCCATACATATTATGTCCTCTTCAAATAATCCGTTCAATTGTGTGCTACTTTAGAAAAACATTACTGCGACTTAAGTAAAAGAGAAAGTAAAAAAGTTACTACGGTACATTTACATGTATAGCTGACTTTTTATATCACTTGTACCAGCAGCACCACCCTCTGTTTCAACCAACAAAGCTTGTAGCGGAGTTGAAATAAACTGACAGATCCCCATAGAACTATACTAAAAAAAAATCAATTTTTCCAGAACACTGTTATAAATAAAAGTGATAGGCATTTATGTGTGTGGGTAGAATAGTATTGAAAAGTTTAAAGAAAATTTTTTGGAACCATTTTAGAAAAAAATCCCCCCTCCCCAAAACTGAAAATAACGTTCAATAAAATGGCACTTCCGGGTGATGATGGATTTTCATAGAATTTTTGGTGTCAGATAAATATATATACACAATTCATTCGTACTCTGACGACCTAAAAATAAAAAAAATCTGGTGTGAAATAGTCACACAACTTTCTCTTAGTCCAGTTCTCCAAATTATAATTGACAAATGTTTATAGTTAGTGTACAAAATATAATGAAATTCGCCGAAAACTGAAAAAAAAAACTGTTCAGTAAAAGCGCACTTCCGGTTTACTAATTTTCTTGAAACTCCGAATTTTGGCCATCCATTTCTTTCGAAATAATTTTGTTTGGATGATAGAATTGTATAATCAACTATGATAGCATTTTAGAGAAAAACATAACCCCACCCCTCCCCTAAAAGTGGAATTTTCCTAGAGAAATGTTTTAAATAAAAGTTGTAGATCTTTGTATGTTTAGTTTATATAAGAAGTTTCAAAAAAAATCATCGGAGCCAATTTTGAGAAAATCGCGAAAAAGTGAAAAAAAAAAAACATTTTAGTAAAGTGGTAAAGTAAACGTACTTCCGGTTATGCGATTTATTTCAAACTTGGAATTTCAACAATATATTTAATTCTAATTAACATTAATTCATATGAGCGAATTGTCCAATAAACTGAAATAGCACTTTAAGATGAAACCCCACCTCTCCCCCCTAAAAGTGCCCTTAAATGAATTTTCCCAGATCAATGTTTCTAATAAAAGTTGTAGCTCTTTGTATGTGTAGTTGATATGATAAGTTTAAAGAAAATCGTTAGAGCCATTTTTGAGAAGATCGCAAAAAAGTTAAAAAAAAAAAGCAACTTGTAAAGTGGTACTTCCGGTTGTGGAATTTTGACAGACAACGTACTGTCAGATCCCATGGTGATACCTAAGCGGAATATCAAATTTGAACTTTTTACGATTTTTCATTTTTGAGCTATGCTGTTCACATACACACACACATTTGCTAAAACCACCCTTTTTGGACTCAATGACCTCAAAACGGATATTTCCGGTGAAAACTCGATATCGAAAATTTGACACGTTCAACAAGTTCAATTTTGAAAATCTGTCATTATCACAATACTTACTTCTTATAACAGTAAAGAGTAAGTAAAAATAAAAGACTATTCACGCATCGCAATATCACCGTTAACGAATTCTGATTGAAATTTTTTTGAATGTTACGACTGAATAACAAAACTATTTGTGGAATGTTAATAATAAATTACAAAATCCAAACAAATATTATATAACAAAAATTTCAGTATAAGTTTTACTTACACCATGAAATAAAATATAAAATAAAAAAAAGGTATATAAAGAGGATCTAAATATAAATGTAAAACTAGAAGAAGTTTAAAGAAAAATAAAATAAAACCTGCTTTAGTAATGGTAAGCTCAGTGGAGGGCCTTCACCGAATTCCCGGAACTTTGACTCTCCGCTTGAAAAACGAATTACAGTGAAAAACCGGTCTACAGACGGTATAATGTTTAGTAGTAAAAAGAGTGGGGAGAGAAGAGGTCAAACATTCTCTATTCTCTCTCTCTCTCTCTCTGAGAATATGGCTTCACTAAAAACAACGTAATATACGAAGTATTTATTAAGTGATTTAAAATAGCAACATTTTACAAGAACATTGTTTTTTACTTTAAGTATTGTAATCGTGTCAAATTTTCGATAACGAGTTTTTCACCGGAAATATCCGTTTTGAGGTCCTCTGAGTCTAAAAAAGTGGTTTTTAGCAAATGCTCTGTGTGTGTGTGTGTGTGTGTATGTATGTGAACAACATAGCTGTAATAACTCGAAAAAAACGCAGAAAGTTGAAGCATGATATTCCGTTTAGGGATCACCATGGGATCTGACTGTACGTTAACTCGGAAATTCCTCAACCGGAAGTACCAATTTACTACGTCTTTTTTTTTTTTGCGTTTTTCTCAAAAATGGATCCGACGATTTTCGTCAAACTTGGTATGTCAACTACATATATAACGAACTACAACTTTTATTTAAAATATTTCTCTGGGAAAATTCATTTAAGGGCACTTTTGGGGGAGGGGTGGGGTTATGTTTTACTCTAAAGTGGTATCATAGTTGGTTATACAATTGTATCATCTAAACAAAATTAATTAGAAATAGATAGATGGCCAAAATTCCAAGTTTCAAAGAAATTAGTAAACCGGAAGTGCGTTTTTACTGAAAAGTTTTTTTCAGTTTTCGATGAATTTCATTAAATTTAGTACACAAACTACAAAATTTATCAATTATAATTTTTGAGAACTTGGAGTAAGAGAAAGTTGTGTGAGTGTTTCACACGAAATTCTCTTATATTTGTTAATAAAATTATATATAAAATGACAATGAATAAAATACATACAGTTAAATATGTATATAGAAAGATTTTATGTAGAAATATTGAACAAATTTTGGTATGTGCTTTCGTTAACTTGTGTTTAACAAAGTGTTCGTATCCATGATTAATGCAGTTCCCCCATTCCGTTGCTACCAATATTAGGTGGAAATTTATGCACGAAAACAGCTGCTATAAATAATTATTAAATTAAATTCATTAATTCGATATAATCTATTCATAAAACCCATCAAAAAATACATTTATTTGAATGGTTCTATATAGAAATCATTAAAATAGTATTTTTTTTAAACAAATTTCAGATTTGCCACAAGTGAAAATCAACTAATAGTTGCAATAATAGATGTCATTGATTTAAAGGTCAATATAGGTTCTCTACACATAATAGATTCATGAAATTTCGTAGCCCACGTGAATAACTAAAAAATATTTGTCCATTCAAATAAAAGACGGAAAACTGAAATTAAATGTTCCAATTATCAATTCAATAAAATATGGTCTATTGGTATTGTAAATAAGTAAGAGCAATATTCAAAATATTCAGTATCAATATTTAATGAATGTGCAAGAAAAATATCCACAATAATATAGATTAAATTGTTTCAATATATTAACATGTGGGAGATCGAGTGCATTACTTAGGTGGTAAACATTTAAGGATTTAATAGATGGGATAACAATGAAAAGTAAATAGAATATCAGTGTTATTACTAAATGAATCGCCCGCAAGGGGTATTTGTTGCATGTAGTTACTTGGGGAGTAGCGACCCCACGGGTTACCACAGCTCAGTTTCCATGCATTTCATCAGAACAGTACACAATACACTTAAACTACATACACTCTACAATTTACAAAGGACAAACACAGTACACAAACTAGGGTACACCGTCCCTAGTTAATTGTGGTGGAAGCCAACGGAGAAGAAAGGGATTAAGCTCAGTGGTAGCGCGCTGGACTAGCAACGGGTAGGTTCCGGGTTCGAATCCAGCATGCTGCCCCTAGATTTTTTTCTTTCTAGGAGCCTCTATAACTCTCTAGTTACAGTGCTTGGAGGCCGGCTGTAGTATTGGAGCAATCTACTAAAAGTGGCAGGTAGACATGCCGCCTTAGGCAAGACTGTTATATTTTCAGAGATATTTTCCATGATAGCATGCTTCTTTTTGTGGTCATCGACCAGGTTTCAGTCATTCGTCCATCATCAGGATGTTTTTATTAAAAACAGTGTAATATAACATAGATTTGCACAGAGCAAATTTAGTTTATACACTAGTTCAGGCTATCATGGAAAATATCCAGGTTCCAGGCAAAAAAAAGGCTATCACGGAAAATATCTCTTGATGCTTTCCAGCTCTGTGAAACCAACCAAAACAAGTGTTATAATTATTTATTAACAAATATAGCTGCGGGAACAATTTTACTATCTGAGGTACCCTGCAATAATCATTTTTCCCTCATATTATAAGTTTTCAATCAGATTAATATTAATACTATTATTAATATTTTATTTTTCGACCTAATTATAAACATCATTTATAAGTTCTAAGTAATGAGTTTAATTTGTTAGAAAAAAAAAAAAATGATATGAAGTATTCATACAACTTTCTTTTACTGAAATTTATTTATTTTATTTAATACATTATTAATATAATTAAAATGTAAATAGGTGCAACCAAAATATAAATATGAAAGACATACTAGCGGTAAACCGATTTAGTTTCGAAAGCAAAAAAAAACCTTTCATCAACAATATTGTATTTCTTTTATATAATAAATAGTATAGAAATGTCAGTAATGAATTTGGAAAAATAATAAAATATAATAAATAAAGAAAATAAAAAAATACTTCTTAATGGCGTCTTCATTAACTCTTTAAACATTGATAATGTTATCTAAGAAAAATATATGAAAAAAAAAAGAACAAAATGACGTATTATTAAATAATTATTTTATTATTAACAATATATTAAAGATTTTTATAACAATTTAAAAAAAACATAGTTAAAAATATTTCCTATCAATTACAACGGTAAAATTATTAATTATTTTCACTTTATTGAATATTCTATGAAGGTTAATATTATGAAGTAATAAAGAAAGTCATATTTATAGACAAAATATTCATGTTTAACATATATTTATTTTTTTTTTTCCAAGTAATAATAACTTTAAAAATGTTAAGATCTAAAAAATATTATTAATTATTATGAGAGTGAATTTTGTTTTTTTACAATATACGTAGTTAATAATTTTTCTTTTAAAGAAAAAGATTTTGTTTTTATTTCTAAATAAAATAAATTTTAATCAGCTGATAACCTTACTAAATAGATAAACTCTTGATAATAACTGTAGTTCATTGGTTTAGTTTATTAATACAAAAAAGAACTGTTCCTATAGAGTATATATCTTCACTCCCACCCAATAGAAATTCTTAATGAATATTATATCTGAAAATAGCATCTCTTATCATCAATGTAATATCGTCTGTGGCCTTAGATAATAAAAAAAAAAAATAAAAAAAAAATGATATTTATCACTATGCAGTGTAAAAACTTTTGTTTTCTGTACTGTAATAATAGCTTATTATGTTTTAATTTATGTTAATTTAAGTTTTATAATATGTTAATCTAACACATAATTATTTTGTTAGAAAAAAAAGGAATCCTTAAAAATTAATTAATTTGTTTAAATCTTTTTTTTTTTAAAAACAACTACAATAAAAACTAATAAAACAACTTATAAAACTAATTAAAAGGATTTTCTACCAAAGATTTTAAATGCAAAACTTTAAAACAATATTTTTGATTAGTAAAGCGAGTCAAAGTAAAAAAAAAAAAAACAAGAAAAAGAAAGTACTATATTTTTAGGTTGGTTAGTAAGTTTCAAGAGGTTTCAAGGAAAAGGTGAAACTCAGCTGCAAAGCAAAGGAACAAATTAAAGAGTGGGGAACCGGGGCTGAGCCTACTAGGAATCTCCTTCTCTCTAAACTAGACGGATCATTATTTTTTCCCCACTTTGATTTTGTTGTATCAAAAATGTTTTTATAACCGAAAAATTAAAACAAACACACACACACACACACACACACACACACAAAAATAATAATCATGAAACAAAAAATCTAAACTACATAATTATGCAAACAAAAAATTATACATGCAAACTATTTCATAGTTATATATCTTTATTGCAAAGGTTAGGTCGAACTATATAGCGAATGTATATTGGACTTGTCGAGATACAAAGACTATTTCAATGGAATTAACAAATCAATAACAACCTTTTTTAGCAACATTATAGATTCATAAAAATAATATAAAGGCCAAAATAATAAATTTATTTTTTACTTATCATTTTATCAATACGTCGTAATTATAGTTTATAAAAATATTTTTACGCATAGACAAATTATTTATCAGCTTATGGTTATGTTTAAGATCTACTTTATTACATATATATATATATTTAATTAAATTAATTAAGCATTAAAATAAGTCTATACTAAAAAAAATAAATAAATAAATCTAGCGTGGAACACTCACACGACTTTCTCTTAATAAAGTTATTAGAAGTATAAAATTGAAAAAGTTTCGTTTTTAAATTGTTACTCGATTTCCCTAACACAAACACAAAATATAAAAGAGTGAAGAATTTGGCGTACAGGTTAATAATATAACATTTGAAATTCTTCATATCAAAATCCACAAAAAACAATGTTTGCAGAAACAATGTATCAAATAAAGTTTTGATACGTTTATATCTTCTGTACAATTAACTTTCTACGTTAAAATAAATAAATAAATAAATAAAAATCGAAGCTATTTTCGAAAAAAAATACTTTAAAAACAAAGCTGTCATCAAGCCGCACTTCCGGTTAAATTAATTTTCTTTAAATGTGCAAATTTAACCACTGCTTCTAAAGTACCTTAATATTTATAGACAATGGAACGTACTTGATATACTTACATCGATGTAGCAATTAATACAAAACCTTTTTACAACACAGCTTTTCCTCCAGAATCCCCGCCTCCCCCCGAAAAAATCAATTTTTCAAAAAAAAAAAAAAATTAAAAAATGTTCCAAAAATGTTTTTGCAAGATTAGAGCAAAAAAGTCAACAAAAAAAAAAACACTTTCGCTAGATGGATTTTGATCTATACTTATTGTCAAATGCGGTGTTGCCAACCTAAACGGAATTATAAAGTTAAGAGTTTTGTGTGATTTTGGTTTTTGATATATTTTGTTCATACGCGTACACACAGAGCAAACATTTTATTCGTAAAAAAAAAGAGAAGTAATTTCACTAGTAAAAGCTAGAAATATTATGTACCTCTCTAAAAACATCTTTTTCGAACTCAGGGGGGCTTTCCAAACATGGATGTCTGACTAAAACCAATATTACACTCTCTAATGTGAACTGGGTAAAAGGCAGTTCTTCAATTCTAATTGACTGGCTTAACATTAATCAAACCGTGGAAATTCCTAATGTCCATTTAACTGTCTTGCAATCAGTTAACAAAGATGACAATTAATCAAATTATTGACAAGATATTTACTAAAATCTGTTACTTATCACTAATAATTACAGATTCTCTAGAAAAATCCAAAAAGAACAAATTTTACTTATTTATAAATATAGCGACGTTCCATAATGAAAATGTAAATATGTAAATAAAAATGGTGACATTTTTAATATCATCTATGAAAACTGGTAAGAAAAAAAAAGCAAACAAACTTGGGAAGTCGGAAATTGCAATTTACAAATGTAGGTGTAAAAAACTTTCTTGCGATGTACAAAACACACAAATTATAATATATATATATATATATAGTGAGACCGGTGGGTGGGAAGGAGCGGGAGAAGTAATTCTAAAAATAAAATCATAAGTGACATTATGATGATACGGCTTTGTATATCTTAAACGGACGCAATCCATTACATCTACAGTTATTTTAATCAGTAAATATAATGAATAATGAGAAAATAGATAATTTAAATAATTACATCAAGAGAAACTGATTCATCGGAGTAAAATAAAAAAAAAATTGAGGACAATTAGAGTCGAATTTTAGATCTGATAATACTTAAATTTAGAAGATGAAATTGTCATTACTTCTCTAGAGGAAAATTATAACAACATACATATATTTATAAATGATTTCATTGTAGTTAAGAACGCTGTAGTACACAAAAAAATATTTTGTACAATAATTACTTTTCCGCATGGGTGAAGAAAAGGGAAGTACTTGTATTTACTTACAAGTTTTCAGGTCCCTTGAGCATTTTTTTTTTGCAAGAATGTATATGAGTAAACAGAATAATTCAAAAACAAAAAACTAAACTTGGAGGTAAATGGGTAAGTTGAATTTTTTGCGTGATTTTTTACCAAAAGAATAGTAAAGTCAACGATATTTTTTATTAAACGTGTTAATATTTTACTACAAATATGTAAGTATAATCAGTTTTCAAAGAAGACAAAAAAAAAACAGGGGGTTATGGTTTGCAGAAAATGTATCAAAATAAACAAGACAAAATACAAAGAAGACTGAAGAATTAAAGATTGTTAAAAATAATCGGTAGAGTATATGGAACAAAAAAAATAATAAACAGCTACGACACTATATATCCATAATCTTTTAGGTAATTACAGGAGGTTTATGAATATTATAATATAACATTTGCAAGATTACAAAAATCACTTATACCTAATAAGTTCTATAAATAAAAAATTAAAAAAATTAGATTATTTATGGTCGTTATTTCTGTAATTATAAAATGAACAACAAATTAAAAATGTGGAGGAAAACTGGGTATACCTAGTACATTCACAGCTATAATTTAAAAAGCATATATGTATATAAAATATCATTGTTAAAGAAAACTGAAACTACTCTACATACTACGGTTCATTATCATAACACATGTGTACGCGGAAGGAATAAATTATCATAAGAAAACAAGCGCAGCTAAATGTGTTCATTTTTTTTTTTTTACTTTTTATTACTGATATAATTACCGCTAAGAGGAAGCTTCGACACAGAAAATAAGATTCCCCCTCAGTGTGGTATTTAGAAACTGATATGTTTGGTTGTAAGAAAAAATGTAACAGAATAAAAATGAAAAATCGTAACAAGTTCAAATTCGAAATTGCGTTTGCATATCAGGAGAACCCCCCCAATACGAGGCTGTTCAGGCATCTCTATTTCAGTATACAGTACGATTCCACATTCTACAATATTAAATAATAAAAATAAATTCCAAAATTGAAGAAAATATGCCAAAAAAATGCATTATGAGAAAGTAGTTGAGTGTTCACATGTAATTAATTATTTATTTATTTTGCCCGAATAATTAAAGAAAACCTCAAGTTATTTCATAATTCATTTATTACAATATTTAGCAATTCATTCCCCCCCCCAAAAAAAGCCCAATTTTTTTTCTTGGTTATATTAGAAGAACCAATTAAATTAAAAGAAAACTAAAAAAATGTTAAAATGAAAAAGTAAATTACCTTCATTTATTCCTGGTAACAGTATTTTTCGTACAGCCTTGTAGATTTTTATTCATCTAATTACCAAATATTCTTATATTAATGAACAAATTTAATAATAAATAAAAAAAGAATTCAAATTTAATTTCTATTTTAATTAGAATTCACCGAATAACTATTAACTGAAGAAAACCGAATTTTAATTCCTTTTTTTTTTTAAAGAAACCACAATTAATAAAAAAAAAAGAAAAAGGAAATAAAAAAAATGAAGAAAACGAATAAATATAAAATTCAACCTTGTAGGGGATCAATCAAGGTTATATATATAGTAAGTTAACAAATGAATGAATGACTTATTTAGAATGTACCAAGAATGGATATCCGGTTTTAGAATGTAACAATGGCTATAAATAAACGGGAAATATCTGAGAAAATAAACCAACTTTAAATCTAAAAATAAAAATATTTATTATAAACAGTAAGATCTGGAATTAATATTTAAATATTTCATCTTGGCTAAGAGCATTTTTAATAAAATGCAATGTCTTAAACCAATCATTATAGTAACAATGTGTAAAAGCTTAATTAAACTTTATAGTATTGGAAACACGTGTTATGCTTAGAGTAAAAAAGGCGAAACCATGTATTGTTTTGTGGTCTGTTTCTGTCAATAATGATGGATTTAAGACCGTATATTGTGATTAAGAACTACAGTTTAGGTAAGTAAAATAATACATACCTACTAAATGATTTTTCCAAATAGTATAATTCCATTCGCACAATAATAAACTAGTTTTTGATTATCAAGAGCAATTGATCACCACACACTTTGCAGCACTTAAATAATAACTCATTACGTGTGAATCCTATGAAACTAAATCAAAAAAAATAAACTAAACAAAACTAAAAATATATAACTTTCAACTGCAACTGCACCACTTCCACCACCAACTTTTACAGCGAACAAACTGCCAGTCTTTAGTAGGAAGGTTTCACAAAGAAGATCATCCCCACTAGCTCCATGCTAGCGCATGCGCTTTGCTCTCTTTGTTAGGAAACTTTCAACGTATTTAATATAATAATCAATTCGTCAATCAGTTTCGTTCTTGAATTTCTGTGTAGGTAATGTAATGTTATTTTTAAATTTATTTACGTTTAATTATAAATATGTCCGTTCCACACTGCATATTTGGTTCGTTTGAAGTGAAATAATTAATGAACAATTTAGTAAAAATAAACTAGTCAAAATACATATATCAATTAGATGTTTGTGTTGTTTTAACATTGCGTTTTCAAGTTGTTTTTTGTTTTTTGTTGTTGTTTTGAATTTCATGTATTTTAATGGAATATTTTTTGCCAGTTTTGTTGTCTGCGGCTTATGAAACGGTAAATTGAAGATAGATGTATATATAATATATCTAGCCCTGAAAATGGTTGGCGCTATAGCCTCATGCCTATTCTCTGCCGTCAATGGCATAGGTAGTTAATAAGCTGTGTTTTAATTAATGTTGTAGTTTTTAAATTGCGATGTTGTTAATTATATAGCTTACTTCATACTACTATTATGTCTTGACGAGTAAGAGGGTTGCGGCGATGAACGCAGAGGAGTCTGGGCGAGAGCCCGCCTGGAGCCGTCGCTGGTGCAGATCTGGGTGGACAGAGAGTGGTGGTGTAGAGCAGGGGTGGCCAACACGTCGACCGCAAAGGTTCTGAAAGTAGCCCGCGAAGCTAAAATTGAACAACTTGCTTTCACTTAAATTAATGTTTGAAAATCTTAATTCGATAATTTATTCTTACAATAATAGACTGTCTGTGCAACGTACTCATACTGTTTGTATTTATCCCGATGAACAATGCAAATGAATGTTAACTTTTAAATGATCAAGAATGGCGACATTCTTTCATCAAGAATGACTTTTCTTGATCTTACTTTTTTCTGCGATGTCACTGAAAAAATTACACCAATTAAATCTGCAACTACAGGGTAAAGGTAAAACAATAATAGATATGATAAGCATTTTGACGTCATTTAAAGAGAAACTAAATATCCTTGCAATGCAATTAAAACGTCGTGATTTAAAGCATTATCAAAATCTGGCTGATGAGTCTAAAAATAAAAAGAATCTTACTTACAAGAAATATGCCAATATTATTGCATTGCTTCTAAAAGAATTCGAAAGAAGATTTCTAACATCAAGTGAACTTGAAGATATTGCCAGTTTTTTGTCTTGCCCATTTAATGACAACATCGATGTTGAAAGTGTAGCTCAGAAACTAAACAACTTTCTCGGTGCTACAAATTTAGTAGGCTTGAAGAAGAAATAATAAATATTAAATGCGTCATAAATCTTAAGTCACTGGTTTCAGATTGTAATTTTTGAAACTGATAAATAAAGATAAACACCCAAATAATTGTTGCACGTTTCAATAACTTCTTTGAATCAACATATTTATGTGAATCCGCATTTTCATTTATGAATGCGATCAAAACAAAACATCGATCTCAATTAACGGATCAACATTTGGAATCATGTTTGAGAATTGCCTTAAGTTCATATGAGCCAAATTTTAAAAACTTGCTGCCCTTATGCAATGTCAGGTTTCGTCCAATTAAACATTTTTATTAATTTGCTTATTTACAGAATATTTAAGTTAATAAGTATTTCATCTCAAAAAAAAAAAAAATTATTATTTTTTTCTTTATTTGCTAAAATTTTTTTGTGTATTTATTTCTTTACATTGTAATTTTTTAATTTAATAAATATTATTGCGCTTGATAAAATAAAAAAAATATAATTGTTTGTTTTCTTTATTTGCCTTAATATTTTTTTAATTGAAATTCTTGTTAATTATTTATTAAAATATCTATGAAAAATCCCAAAATTGTTGCCCATATTCATAGTCGCCCGCAGACTATATTTTACAGAATAAGTAGCCCCTAAGGGATTAAAGTTTGGCCACACCTGGTGTAAAGGGTCTACTTCAACGTAATGTTTCTTGTTGGCTTGGGGGATTGTATTAATGTATCAACCAGTGTCGTTTGTGATATAAACATAAAGTCATCTCTCTACACGAATTGATTGCAAATCTTACTCTGACGATGGATGAAAAACCGAACCCGGTCAGAACCAACAAAATGAAGCATATTATGACGGATAAAATCATACATTTTAACTGCGGAAGTGCAGTGGGAAGGTATGTAAAAGTCGGAGGGACGGGATCTAGGGTTCCGGGAGTGCAAAGCTGATCTAAAGGAAAGTGGAGAAAATGTAGTGGCTCCTTGCCGAATGATATATAGGACAAATAATTAAAAAAACGCAAAAGATTCTCGGGTTTCTGTGAATTACATAATTTTTAATTTTGAGTATCAATTAATTTGAGGCTCCAACCTGTACTATTAAAGGGTAGCTTAATGAATTTTCTGCCAGTACCTTTGAGTGAAAGATATGGGAATGTAGATAACTGTCAGGGTTCATAACTGTCTGTAGAATGGCCCATATTTACATGGAAATAATTGAAGGGTCGAGATTAGCTCAGGGTAGCGTATGTTCAACGCAGAGGTCCCAGATTCGAGTTTAGCAGGGTTACTTAGATTCTTTTGCCTTATTAGCCTATACACAGCTTACTGCCCGGTGAAGGGCAGTGTTGTTTGTAATGAGAGAAGATTGATCGGAGACTTCTATTGCACTGAGAAGACCCCGAACTTCTTTTACTTCGAACTAGTTTGGGCTGGAACTAAAAGAGGATTTGAATAGCGTGGGGTTTGTCCCTCTCCACCGATTATAGAAGAGATCTAAGAGCGCACACAATACATATTACACATTCCATATTTCTTAGCTTACCTGATTCATCAAATTTTAGTAGAACGAAAAATTAATGTTGAGTTATTCTGTTGAGAATAGTGAAACATTTGTTTTATGTTTGTCTCGAAACGTTTCGTCTTAAAGAGGTCATCATTAGTCGAGTCCTAGTATGTTGCTTTTTACATTACTTACTTGGTCAAAAGAATCAACTTAATGGAATATAAATGTTTTAAGTGAACAGATTATTAAAAAAATTATGAATCAAACGTTTTGAGATTTTCAAAATAACTGTCGAGGTTGTGCACCAATTATACTTATTTTGTCAGATTTCTGAGCTAACAAGTATTAACAATTTAGTAAAGCAAAGTTTTGAAATACTTCAGCAAGAAGTTACGGAAAATAAAGTTAATGAGGTGATTGTGAAAATGAGATAATTTTTCCCATCCAAGATCATTTGCTCTTCAAAGTGTTTTCGAAGTCCCCTTGGATATCTCCTATAAAAACATCAGAGATATTTTCCGTGACAGCCTCTGCTTCTTTCCCATCATCATGTTTTTGTCAAAACAGTCCGATAACATAGACTTGCACAGAGCACTCAATATGAGTGTATCAACTAAATTTGCTCTGTGCAAGTCTATGTTATCCTACTGTTTTGACAAAAACATCCTGAAGATGGGCGAACGCCAGAAACCGGTCGATGACCAAAAAAGATGCAGGCTATCACGGAAAATATCTCTGATGCTTTCCAGCACTGCAGAACCAACCGTAACTCCTATAAAAATCTTTAGAAAAACAATTGGTTGGATTCCAAAAGATGGGATGCGAACGATACCAAGGCTAAAAAGCTTAACATTATAATTTCCCTAGGACCCTCCAAAAATCTATTTTTTTTTTATAAATGTTCCAAATAAGATATGTAGTGTTTAATAAGATTGTCTAATTGTATTAAACACTACCATATACTTTCAATAAGTTAATAAATAAATACAACTAATAGAGAATTCTTTTGGATAGTTGTTTAGATCAGGAATCAGTACTGGATTTAATTTGAAAAATTGCAATCTTTGTACAGATTTCATTTAAATAGTGAAATATGAGAACTTCAGGAGCTTGAAATTTCAAATATGCTTTGAAATAGGTAAAACTATTCACAAGAAAATCTATTCAGAATTTAATCTGTAACAATTTTTTACTTTCTTTTACTCCTAATAAGAGGAAGTATTGTAATCATGTCAAATTTTCGATATCGAGTTTTCACCGGAAATATCCGTTTTGAGGTTCCCTGAGACCAAAAAAGTGTTTTTTTTTTTTAGCAACTGTCTGTGTGTGTGTGTGTATGTATGTATGTATGAGAACACCATATCTCATAAACGAAAAACCGTAGAAAGTTCAAACTTGATATTCCGTTTAGGTATCACCATGGGATCTGACAATGGGTCATCTGTCAAAATTCTTCACCCGGAAGTACTACTTTACTAGTTTTTTTTTTTTTTACTATTTTGCGACTTTCTCAAAAATGGCTCCAACCATCTACTTCAAACTTGGTGTATCAACTACACATACTGACAGCTACAACTTTTATTTAAAACATTTCTCCGAGAAAATTCATTTAAGGGCACTTCTGG
>JAAEAF010002263.1:176855-215492 GCA_011037195.1 Triatoma infestans
CACTTCCTAAGTGGTCAAAGTTGAGAGATATGCGAGTGCTGTTTATTGTATCCAGTTCCCGCTAAGATTCTGTTGCATATGGCGGCATTGTGTGACTTTCCTGAAATATCATAGTGAAAGCTACATTTTATTATTGAATTCGAAAAAGCTGTGATCTGAAAACTACTAAAGTTAAGGCTTTCATATTTGTTAATTCATCCATCCTTAACAATATGGTTGCGCTAGTATTCTTTAACCTATGTGTTTACAGATTAATTAGTGAAATAGCGATAATGGGGTTAGTTGTTACACTTGTTTGGAGCATGTTGTTACAGTGTAACCACTGCATATCTTAAATCAAATTACGGCAGATCTTAAAAGAAATGAAGCTTTAAACAAGAAAAACGAGAAAGTTAGCAATTCTGACAAAAAGAAAATCTGTATCTCCAAAGCTGCGAACAAGAATCAAAAAAATAATTTGCCATCATCATGTTCCGGCGAAGAAGATGAGGACTAGCTGTGCCTGAAATGTCTACAACCATGATCGCACTCAAAAAGTGGAGAAAATTGGGTTGAATGCATGCAGTGCAAAAGATGGGCCCATTAAAAATGTGTTAAAAATGACCCTAGATATACTTGCCACAAGTGTAACTCGAACTCAGAGATGGGTAGTGACAGTGAATAAAAGAGAATGAATGTTCAAGCATTAAGTTTGTAATAATCCATGTTTAGATCATAATCAAGCTGTGCTATTATTATTAAAATAAAGATCCGATAATTTGTTTATTGAATATATTTCAGTTTTATTTCCTTAAAATAAACACCCAAACATGTATTTTATACATTGCAACAACTTACCCTCCGCATGAAACAACAGACCCCACCGAAGGGCCGTTGTTACAGTATGCGTATTTTAATAGTATTTAATTTTTTTAAATTTTACTTCATTTTGAAAAATCTCAAAATAATATATAATTAGTAGAAATAAATGAGACAACAAATTAATCAATTTTCAGCAATTTTGAGTGCAACATACAGCAATTAAAAAATTTAACTGAAATTTGTAACAACAAGCCCCACCCTCCCCTACAGAATATTCAATATCATTATGAATGACATTAAAATTCTCTAAAATAGGAATGATAGAATTCAATCTCTCCAAGATATTACTTTCTCTTACTCCTAGTAAGAGGGAAGTATTGTAATCGTGTCAAATTTTCGATATCAAGTTATCACCGGAAATATCCGTTTTGAGGTCCCCTGAGCCCAAAAAAATGGTTTTTATCAAATGCTCTGTGTGTGTGCGCGCGCGCGTGCGCGCGTGTGTGTATGCATATATGTATGTGAACAGCATAGCTCAAAAACAGAAAACTGTAGAAAGTTGACACTTGATATTCCGTTTAGGTTACTGCGGGATCTGACGTTATCTGTCAAAATTCCTCTACTGGAAGGAAGTTGTTTTTTTTACTTTTTTGCGTTTTTCTCAAAAATAGCTCCGACGATTTTCTTCAAACTTAGTGTGTCAACTACACATACAAAGAGCTACAACTTTTATTTGTAACATTTCTCTGGTAAAATTCATTTAAGGGCAGTTTTGGGGGAAGGGTGTGGTTAGGTTTTTCTCTAAAGTGCTATTTCAGTTTATTAGACAATTCCGTCATCTAATAATGTTAATTAGAATTGAATATGTTGTTGAAATTCCGAGTTTGAAAACAATCGGATAACCGGAAGACCGTTTACTTTACCACTTTACTAAATGATTGTTTCACTTTTTTGCGATTTTCTCAAAAATGGCTCCGACGATTTTCTTGAAACTTCCAACTAAACATACAAAGATCTACATCTTTTATTTAAAACATTTTGATGAGAAAATTCATTCAAGGGCACTTTTAGAGGAGGGGTGGGGTTATGTTTTTTCATATAAAGTGCATTTTACAATTCTACCATCCTAAAAAAATTAATTATAAATAAATAGATGGCCAAAATTCCGAGTTTCAAGCAAAACTAATAAACCGGAAGTGCGCTTTTACTGAACAGTTTTTTTCAATTTTCGAATAAATCTCATTAAATTTGGTACACAAAATATAAAATTTGTCAATTATAATTTTGAGAACTGGAATAAGAGAAGTTGTGTGAGTGTTTCACACCAGATTTTTTTTGTATTGTGTCAGGTGTTGAAAAATTCACTATCAGTATTATTAAGTAGTTTTTCAAATCTACTTAATTAACCTTTTATTACATCTCTGTTGAAGTGTAATTGTTTTCCTTACATTCTAATTTCTCAGCACAGCCAAGTGCAATACAAAAAAAAAAAGAAAAAAATTTGGTGTGAAACGCTGACACAACTGTCTTTTACTTAATAGTTATATTAATATTATTTAGATGATATAATTGTGTAATAAACCAAAATAGTTCTTTAGAGGGAACCATAACCGCACCCCACCACAAATGTGCCCTTAAATGAATTTTCCCGAAGAAATGTTTCAAATAAAAGTTGTAGTTCTTTGTAGGTGAAGATTGATATTTCAAGTTTAGTAAAGTAATGCCTATTTTTTCAGGCGGGCTTAACGTCCAACTACCAAATCAGATGTCGTGGACGGAGGCGGAAGCACCTACTTTTACTACTAACATTTTTTAAACAAATATAAAATTTAGCAGTTATACGCTGGACTCGAACTGGGGTCCTCCCACTTACATGTCCACGCTCATAACCACTAAACCAACACCCGCCCCACGATATTTAAAGTTTAAAGAAATTCGTTAGAACTATTTTTGAGAAAATAAAAAAAAAAAAACCATTCAGTAAAATGGCACTTCCGGTTGATGGATTTTGCCCAAAATCTTCGTGTCTGATGCGGTGATAGTACCCAAACGGAATACCAAGTTTGAGCTTCCTGCAACTTTTCCTTTTTGAGATATTCTTATCACATACACAGACACCATTTTCTAAAAACCACTTTTTTTGGACTTAGCGGATCTCAAAACGTGTATTTCCGGCAAAAACTCAATTTCGAAAATCCGGCACGATCAGAATATTTTCTCTTATTATTTATTATCAGTAAGAGAAAGTAATAAATATAAGGATTTGTGTACAAAAATAAGGAAAGGAAGTTAGAAAGGATAAATGAATGTAATTACAGTCAATTTGAGGTTGATGTCATTATTACTAAGGAATGAGATCATTTTTTCTCGTTTAATAGTGGGGGGGGGGGACTTGTTTGTGCAGCATTTATAATAGTTTGGATTATTTTTAACAACAGTTAGATACTTAAGAATTAGAGATAGCAACCTTAATCAGAAATAGCTTTTCATTGAAAGTGATAATGAACGAGCTATCTATTGTTTATATTGTCAATTATTGTTAATTAAAATATTTATACAGAGTATACTAGGAAATGTTAATGTTAAGCTCACCTTTAAATTTTGCCAGTTTTAGTATAATTTATGGTTTTTATTATTACTTCATGGATATAGCCAGGGCATTCGATAAAGTGTGGCATGAGGGTCTAATTTACAAATTAAAAATTAACAATTTACCATCTTATTTAATAAATATTCTAACTTCATTTTTAAGTAACAGAACCTTTTCAGTAAAAATAAATCAAACTGAGTCACAATCATACAATATTTGCGCCGGCGTTCCACAGGGCTCGGTCCTTGGACCGGTACTTTTCAATATTTTCATGCATGATATACCTACAAGTGATACAACAACAGTAGCAATGTACGCGGATGATACCGTAATATTTGCACAACATGACAACATAGACACTTGTGTAAATCAGCTACAGACTGCAGTTAACTACTTAACCGACTGGTTTATTACATGGAGAATCCAAATTAATACAGAAAAATGTCAGTCCATGATATTCACTCTGAGACGGCCAAGTATGCCAAATAACATAACTATTAACAATGTAGCTATACCATGGAAACTGCCAGGTGAAACTGTTAAGTACCTGGGGGTGCACTTGGATAGGAGACTGACTTGGCGTTTACATGTAGAACGGAAAACTAACTGGCATACGCTAGATTGTCGCAGTTGTACGCCCGCTAAACAGAAAGTCCAAATTAAAAGTAAAATGTGGCCTTCTATTATACACCTCCTTAATAAGACCGTTAATTACTTACGCTTGTCCTGTTTGGGGTGTAGCAGCGGATTCTATTATAAATAAAATACAAATAATACAAAATAAAATTCTAAGAATAATAACAGACTCTCCCTAGTTTGTCAGAAATATTCATATTCATAAAGAACTCGGAATTCCAACAATAAAAGAATTTATTAATACACATTCCTTAAAATTTCTCAAATCCGTTCAATCTTCTAAACATAAAAATATTAACAGCCTAGGAAAACCGATTAATAATCGTCGCTTGCGCCCTCGTCTTATACAAGACATAATACAGTTGTAATCTACTTCCTTTTAGCAATCTAAATTATCCGTTATATGGGACAGTCTTAGACTGAACCCTCACAATAAATATCTGTAAATTAATAACTCATATATTACAACAATGTATAACAAAATTGTTGATCTGGTTTAAACACTCAATAAAAAAAAAAATAAATAAATAAAAAAAAAAAAAAGCATTGTTATAATTTCAAATTTGGAAAAAATTGGGTCAACCGGAAGAGCTACTTTACAGAGTAGATTTCTGAGTTTCTTTGTCAAATTTTCTCGAATAAAGGCTTCATTAATTTATTTTATGGGGCGGGTGTTGGTGCAGTGGTTATGAGCACGGACTTGTAAGTGGGAGGACCCCAGTTCGAGTCCCGCGTATAACTGCTAAATTTTGTATTTATTTAAAAAATGTTAATGGTAAAGTAAGTGCTTCCGCCCTTGTCCACGATACCTAATTGGTAGTTGGACGTTAAGCGCGCCTGAAAAAAGTCGGCATTACTTTACTTTACTTACTTTAATTTATTTTATATTTAGAATGCTTTAACGTGTAGATGTAAATGTAATGGATTGTTGGCAGCATATCTTGCCTGCAACAAAAAACTCATACGGCAATCCGTCTAACTGCTACGTCACTTGCACGAGACATTAAGTATCATTTGTAATTGGAACACGAGACATCATTTGTAATTGGAACACAAGCGGATCTGTGAATTAGGCATAAATTTAAACTACCATTGCAAACTTTGCGCTCAAATTGACGCCACCTTCCAATGCATTCACATCGAAAAAAAAATATTCTTCACACACCGGCAAAAAATTCCGCCCACTTAAAAAATTTACTATTTCTTTGAATAGTCTTCAATTTTTTAATAATTTTTATCGATCATAACGTTTACAGTTAACTGATTTTCAAAATAAAACAAATAAATGGGATTATATAGAAAATTTAAAATAATTAATTAGAAAAACGTGAATCTGGAAAATTTTATTTACCTGTTTTTTTTTTTTTTTTTAATTTTACATTATTTTTTTAGTGGGATGGTGGAAATACCGAGTGTAACCATCAACGGCCGTATTACAGGGATATGTTCACAAAGTAAGCGGACTCTTGACTAAAGGCGTGGTTTTGCTTCATGACAAGGCGCGCCCACACATGGCGTAGTTAACTTAAGAAACACTTCAAAAAGTGGGATGAGAGATCCTTCCACATCCTCCCTACAGCCCCGACCTCTCCCCATTGGACTTCCATTTGTTTGGCCCCCTTAAAGAGGCTCTATGTGGGAAAAATTTGCAATCCAATGAAGAAGTTAAAAATCAGGTGCAAAAGTGGCTTCGAGACCAACCCAAAGAATTTTGTGCCAGAGACACGCACAACTTAGAAGAACGATGGGACAAGTGTATAAATGTTGCTGGAGACTATGTTGAAAAGTAGACTAAGTTTTGTATTGATTAAATAAATCGTTTTTGAGCTAAAGCGATTTAACTAGTTACTTAATTGAATGGACCCTCATATATGTATGTATACATATAATTCTCCCTCCCTAGTTTGGCTAGGTAGAGAGGGACTAACTATTGTTTGATTCTTCGTTCTTCGGATCCTATGAATCTTTAATGATTCGGATTGTTCTTCGGATATTACGAAATTAGTCTGTCTTAAGTCGATTCATTGATATTGTTCGAATGTGATATATTAGTCTTATGACAATGCTTAATCTAGTTGGAATCAATGATTCCCAGGTAGCAAAAGTACACTATCTAGAGATCTTTTAATATAAATTTATATGAAGCTTGTTTAAACATTTGTAACAATCATTTTGCCCATTTTGTTCCACTAGTTTAATTATTGTTATTAATGATTATTTAGATTGAAATATTAAATTAATGTTTAGAAATAATAAAAGGAATTCAAGCTTTTATAAACATTAATAATTGTTAATATTCGGTTGAGTTAACTGACATCTAATTTAATTAATTAACATCTCCAATCCAATTTAATTCAACCATTCGGCCATATTAAATGCATTCAATTAGAAACCTCATAATGGGGGGGGGGATTCTGAAACTCACTAATTAGGATTAACTAATTGCCGATCCAACCCCATTATAGATCTCAGGTGTTTCCATTTAATACTGATTACCATATCATAAAATCAATACCGTTTTTACTTCCTCTTACTAGTAAGAGGAAGTATTGTAATCGTGTCAAATTTTCGATATTGAGTTTTCACCGGAAATATCCGTTTTGAGATCTCCTGAGTCCAAAAAAGTGGTTTTTTTTAGCAAATGGTCTGTGTGTGTGTGTGTGTGTGTGTGTGTGTGTGTGTGTGAACAGCATAGCTCAAAAACGAAAAACCGTAGAAAGTTGAAACTTGATATTCCGTTTAGGTATCACCATGGCATCTGACAGTGGCTCATCTGTCAAAATTCCTCAACCGGAAGTACCACTTTACTAGTTGTTTTTTTTTTTTACTTTTTTGCATTTTTCTCAAAAATAGCTCCGACGATTTTCTTCAAACTTGGTACATCAACTACACACACAAAGGGCTACAACTTTTAAATGAAACATTTCTCCGGGAAAATTCATTTAAGGGCAATCTAAGGGGGAGGGGTGGGGTTAGGTTTTCATCTTAACTGCTATTTCAGTTTATTAAACAATTCTATCATCTAAATAATATTAATTAGAATTGAATATGTTGTTGAAATTCTGAGTTTGAAAAAAATCGGATAACCAGAAGTGCGTTTGTTTTAACACTTTACTAAATGATTTTTTCACTTTTCCACGATTTCCTCTAAAAGTGTGTCCGACGATATTCTTGAAACTTCATATATAAACTATACATACAAAGAGCTACAACTTTTATTTAAAACATTTCTCTGGGAAAATTCATTTAAGTGCACTTTTAGAGGAGGGGTGGGGTTATAGCTTCTTCTAAAGTGGTAACATAGTTGATTATACAATTCAATCATCCAAACATAATTAATAAGAAATAAATAGATAGGCATAATTCCAAGTTTTAAGAAAATTTGTAAACCGGAAGTGCGCTTTTACTGAACAGTTTTTTAAGTTTTCGACGAATTTCGTTAAATTTGGTACACAAACTATAACCTTGGTCAGTTATAATTTTGAGAACTAGAGTAAGAGAAAGTTGTGTGAGTGTTTCACACCAGATTTTTTTTTTTTTTTTTTTTAAGAAAATAAAGAAAAAATTAGTTATTAAAAAGAATTACATTCAGATATTTCTCTTCGGTTCCCTACTAATCGTTCAATGCTACGAAATGATTATTTTATCCATAATAGCTAGTTTTTGAAACAGTATACAAAAATTCGGGTGTGAAGCCTTCATAAAATTTATTAGTTTGTCTTATGGTTGGCTGTAAGAGGAAGTACTATTGCGATCGTTCAAATTTTCGAAATTGAGTTACCACCGGAAATACACGTATTAGATTACACTTCCGTTTGAAACATTTTCCCGGAAAAATTTATTTTTTTGGAGTGTTCTGGGGGAACAATAATGTTAACCTTTCTTCTATAGTACCACTTCTATAATAATGTATAGTTCTGTATAATATTACTATACATCGGAAGCATTGCTAGAATTCCAAATTCTAAAAAAATTGATTAATCAGATATGCGATTTTATATGTAATGGCATCCAACAGAGAGAAGAGAGGCTCTCTCTGGTTAACAGAGACTACTCTCTGACTTAGGCAGGCTAGAGTGGGAGAACCTGTATATATAACCCAGTGAGAATCTATCTAGAGGATATCTATCAGATTCAACCATACATCGCATCGTGTCATAACTCTACTCCCCCCTTTTGTTCTATCAGTTTCATTATAAAGTCCAGTGCAGTTTGTGTAAACTTATAGCTACATTATAACAATATCTTCATATATCGTTTATTCAATCAAATCTAATTTCTCTCTTCAACAACTCCATTATATTATAGAATACACAGTTGAGTGTTATTTGGGGGGGGGGTTCTTGAAAACGACTATAAAGATTTCTTTTCAACTTTGGAATCTAACTTCACAATATAAACTTATCATTTTGATGTGTAACTTTTGTCTAAAACAAAAATGTTTTCAGGTAGTTCTGAGGAGTCTTGAGATATTAAAATTTAAATGTGTTTGAGGTACACAGGAGACCTCAAAACATGTATTTCCTGTGAAAACTCCAATTTTGATAATTTGACACGAAAGTGCAATATTTCAATTCAGTAAGAAAATTATTATTATCATCACAATCAAAGGGGGGGTCTTTGAGAAGTTGCGGGACCTCAGCCAATATGGCTGTAGTAGAAAAGAAAAAATTTGACACGATTACAATACTTCCTCTTACTAGGAGTAAGAGAAAGAAAAGGCATCCGCCTAGAGCAGTTAGAGTTTTTGGGCAGACAGAGGATTTTGCCCTATTCACGAATGAAGAAATGGAAGAGGCAGTATCCACGTTAAAGCGAAGGAAGGCCCCAGGACCAGATGGTATACCGAACGAGGTTCTCCAAAGAATAGCATCAAAAGCCAGGATTGTTGCTGAGGATGTACAACGCCTGCCTGAAAGCCGGTGTTTTTAGCAATAGATGGAAAGTGGCACGCTTAGTCCTTATTAGTAAGGGAAAAGGGGATTTGCTTCCGTCATCTTTTCGCCCCCTTTGCATGCTTGACACAGTCGGCAAGCTATATGAAAAACTTCTCCGGAAGAGAGTGATGGACGGAGTTAGGGCTGCAGGTGATCTGTCGACTAGGCAGTTCGGGTTTAGGACCGGACGGTCTGTGATAAACGCCGTGGAAGAAGTCGTGAAAGCAGTAGCAAGGGCGGAAGAGCATGGCCAACATACAAAAAGGATTGTTCTTTTGGTCACCCTAGATGTTAAGAATGCGTTTAACTCCTTGAGGTGGTCGGACGCGCTTCAGGCGTTGGAGGCGGATTTTCAGGTTCCACACTATTTGTTGAGAGTAATTAGTGACTACTTCAACAATAGAGTGCTCAGTTATTGCACGGAGGAGGGACCAAGGACTCGACCGATTTCAGCTGGAGTGGCGCAAGGATCAATATTAGGCCCAGATCTGTGAAATGTGACCTATTATAGCCTTCTGCGGCTGGAATTGCCGGAAGAAGCAATATTGATTGGTTATGCTGATGACGTAGCGGCGCTTATTGCTGCGCGGGACGTAAATAAGGCGCAGTTGAAGCTTAACCAAGTGATGCGTAAGGTCAACCAGTGGATGACCGCACATGGATTAATGTTGGCCCTCTCTAAAACAGAGGTCGTCATGCTAACTAAAAAACGAATAGATTGGCATATCCCGTGGAACGTTGGCGAAGAAACGGTTGTTTCGGTGAAAGCCGTGAAGTACTTGGGCATGACAATTGATTCGAAGTTGAGCTTAGGGAGACATTTGCATGCTGTGGCGGATAAGGCTGGAAAGAGTGTCGCCAGACTTAGTTGGCTTATGAGTAACATAGGAGGTCCCAGAGCTAGTACGCGCAGGGTGCTTATGAGTGTTACTCACTCAGTCCTGTTGTACGGAGCTGAAGTGTGGTCAGAGGCAATCAGAAAGGAAGTTTACAGGAAGAGACTGGCACGGGTCCAGAGGCTGGGAGCCCTACGGATAGCCTCGGCATATCGGATTGTCTCGGAGCCGGCAGTTTTGGTTATAGCGGGAGTTATCCCGATTGCACTCCTGGCTGATGAAAGAAGGAGGGTGTACCAAAGAAGGCGCGAGGAGGATAAAGCAGCGGTCTCCAGGGAGGAGCGTGCATATACCTTGTTGGAGTGGCAGTCTTCTTGGGAAGAGGATGTAAGAGGTAGATGGACTGCTAGCCTTATTACAGATGTCGGTACATGGGTAGAGAGGTCCTTTGGCGAAGTGGACTACTACGTTACCCAATTCCTCAGTGGTCACGGCTATTTTTGTGAATATTTAAGGAAGATGGGGAAGAGGACCAGTGGTGAGTGCGGCTATTGTCCGGGAGTGCGAGACGATGCACACCACACCTTTTTTGTGTGTGAGAGGTGGGGTCGTCTCAGGAGAGACCTGGAGCAAAACGTCGGGCATATTACCCTGGCTGGGATAATATCGACTATGCTCACTAATAGGTGGCAGTGGGCATGTGTGGCGCGCTTCACTAGGGAGGTGCTGATTGCCAAGCAAAGAGAACTGCTTGAGTTTGGCGGGAGGATCCCCTGATTAGGGACAGAATAGGGGCCTAGCCTGATGTAGTGCTGCATAAGCGAATCCAGGCTAGGACGCACATACGTGCGTCAAAAGCATTTCACCTCCCTCAAAAAAAAAAAAAAAAAAAAAAAAAAAACTAGGAGTAAGAGAAAGTAAAAATTTGACACGATTACAATACTTCCTCTTACTAGGAGTAAGAGAAAGTAAAAAAAGAAGAAGCTATTTCTATGGAGCCTCACCCAACTAGCTACCGATCTGATTACAGTATCTACAATTTCGAAAATTTGACACGATCATAATTTTCACTTATTAGGAGTGACAATAGAAATATAAAGAAACCTCCTATTCTATAATGTTCACTTTCTTTCACTGATTTCCAATCATTCTTGGAATTTTTTTTTTTTTTTATAATGGTTAATGGCATCGATTGCTTTGGTCTTTAGCCATTTTTCTTTCCCTCAAAAATCTTATACCAATATATATACATGTATAAACACCAAACAAATTCTAATTTTTATAAGTTCATGAATAACCAAATAACAAAAAGAATGAGTTCATTCTCTGCAAAGAACCATCTGCTTATCTATACATCAAACACTCTCACATTCACACTGGTGCCGGAGTTGCCAATCCCGGCTCAGACCCTCCCCTCCTAGAATCAGTGGCTCCCAAATAAAAACGAAGTGCAGAAAAGGCTTCCTACAAGATCAAAAGTTGCCACCCCTGGCTAATATAGCCCCCGCCCCCACACTCATTCACACAAATCTTTCATTCCTATAAAAATTAAAAAAATCCAACCTACATAAACGATCTATCCAACCTACATAAACACTCATAATCTTTCAACCAAATAAATTACTTTCATACCAATATAATCACTCTTATTTACATATTTATACACATATACAATAGAAATATATATATATATATATACAATGTAGATACAATTTGGCAAATCTATTTACAATTTATGAAATTATTATATTTTCCTAAACACCCCCACAAAGCCTCTAAAAAACTAATTACTCCTCTTAAATTATCACGTTCCACAAGATTCTCATTAAGGTTATTTGATAAGCTATACAGTTGTCGCATATCATTCAATTGTCTGCAGACGCACAGTAAATGATGAACAGTAAGGCGTTCGCCATACCTTTCAAACAATGGTGCTTCTCGTCCAGCCAAGAGGAATTGGTGAGTAAGAAGAGTGTGAACGAATCTCAGACGATGAATTTTTATTCCTTCGCTCGGTTCGCTTTAAAGATAGAGGAGGTTTCCATCTAACTGCAGACTTTTTAATTGAGGACAGCTTGTTTTCTATTTGTTGTCACTCTTGTTGCCATTTTTTCTTAATGGTATCTAGCAAAGTAATTCTAGTTAATGGAATTCTAGCAAATTATATACGTATGTTTTAATACGTAGCATTCAGTTACTCGTATAATGGATGTGAGATGGAGAGAGAATTAGAGAAAATGAATTTAGGAATAAGGTTAGAAATCAACTAGATGATTTGCTGAACCCTGTTTAATAAATAGAACACACAAACTGTTTCTATTTCACAAACTATTCTATTTAGTGTTATTACAATTAAATAGAAGTTAGGTAGCGAGAGAATAATAAAGAGACAGACTGGCTGAGTAAATAGAAAGTAAGGTTGTTGACTGGTTATACTGTAGTAAAGTGTCGTAAAACTGTCCCAAACTATTCTACTATCGCTCTATTTATATGAATCTAACTCTCCCTTTCTAGTCAGACCTAGGTGGGGAGTAACTGATTTTTGATTCATTAAATGTCCGCTTCTCCGCCGCTCTTTGGTTCCTATGGTATCTTTAATGATTCGGATCCCATAACATAGTACAGAGGTGGCCAAACTTTTGTAGTTCATGCGTCAATTTTTTTCATTTATGATGCATAATACATACGTTTACCGTTTTTTCAGGCATTTTAAATTATGCTGATGTGGATATATTGAACTGTTATGCATAAAATGATTTATTATGTAACATAATACGGTAATATAGACACTTTTAGCAGTTTTAAATAAAAAATGATTTTATTTAAATCAAACTTTTAAAGTTTCGAGTTAAATCAGTTACAGAAAAGATCAAAAAGTTTGTTTCAAATCTGAATCAGTCAATCAGTCGAGATCGTAGTTGGTTCTTAATCATTTTCATGGATGAAAATGTTTGTTCGCATCTGCTTGTGTGTTCCTTATTTAGTGGAAGAACGAAATGGAAAAATAATAGTTTTGGAAAATAGTTTAGTAAAATAATTTTGTAAAAATTAGCTAGTTCAAATAGTGTATTTTAGTGATGGGGATAGAGCCAGTTACTACAATCTAGGTCAATGCAAACCAAGAGACAAAGGGCAAGAAACAGTTAGGGTAAAACAATAAAACTCTCTCCAGACATACCAGCATTATTTGAAAGGATTTGAACTATGAAGAGAAGACATTCCTTCAAGACAGTCTGAGCTAGACATTGACCAGGACTCTTCAGGACTGTGCCAGTTATAAGTTAAAACATAAGAGTTTATTCCAACTAATTTCAGTATACTTATAAGCATGTTGCTGTGTTATTGAATAGCATTTAAATATCTTTAAAGAATATATTTAATTTAATCTACCAGTGTTTTCTAAATTTTTCTTATTACTTCTCTCTCTTAAAACTTACAAACACAAGCCCTTTACAAAACCGCTCACGCCACAAACTACCACTACACTACAACACATCACACCAATAACATTTCACTTAATATCAAGTTACATTAGGAAGCATTACAAGAATTTATTCCAAATTTAAAAAAAAAAAAATCGGTCAACCGGAAGTTCTTCTTTAATGTTTAAAGTTTTGTGGTTTTATGGCGCTTTTGTTGAAACAGCTTTAACGATTTTCTTTAAACTTGTAGAGCTAATTGCACAGATGTAAACAAATCACGAATTCAGCAATATAATTTTTACATTCTTTTGGAAAAAATCTTGGCGATAATGCAAAGTTAAATTTTCAAGTATTATTAGTGTTTGTTCAATTTTATTGGTGCTGTCTTCTAATTACTATGTAATCATTCAACAATTTAGGGCAAATAAATGAAATTTTAAGATGAAAAAAATGTATCAATTTTTACAAGTGTATTAACTACAATAAAAGAAAGTTGTATGAGAATTTCACATCAGATCCTCCCCCCCCCCCCCATAACAGACATCAAACAATTAATTTCCGATTAAATACCTTGGTTTCTCTTAAAGCAGTATGAGAAAGTAAAAAATTAGATATAACAAAAATAGAAAGATTAAATTTATTAAATTTAAGCAGAGTATAGCGTAATCATTTGTAATGTTTTACAGTGACCAAGTTTTTCTTATTAGGGGACCCATTGGTGTTAGTTACAAAATTCCCGGTAAACGTACCATGTGAAACTGAATACTGCTGCCTGTATAAATGGCTATTAATTGCACAGGTTGTAACCAAATGATACAGGAAAATTGATCCATTTCATAAGAGAAAGATGTTTGAAAATAGCATTTATTGGACCAGAGAATAAAATGTCACTTTTACTAATTCCACTTCTGGTTTCTGTACGTATGTGAAAGCAAGAATTCCAAGAAACAGTTGATTCTATTAATATAGAGAATGTTTTGAAATGGAAATAGAAAGGTTATGTATCTTTTAGAAAGGTTATAAAAGAAAGTTAGGCTAATGTTTTTAAATTTTGTGATCAAATTAGGTGATTTATTATTATTATTTTTTTAACGATGAAACTTGCGGTTATTATGCTCTAGGGTTGTATAATTTGTTTACATCTTATTTATTTTATATTGAAAAATGATTCCCGAATTTATAATAATCGTTGTTTTTATTTTCATTAATTGCTGATATTAACGCTGGCATTACTCACTCACACATTCGTTTTCATTCATAACTACAAGTTCTCTAATACTTTCATCTTAATAAATATATTCACACCACAGAACAAACATACATATACTATTTGGTCGGGATAGAGTACTCAATATTCTTCTACACCTAAATCCTAAGCCTAAAGTTTAAAATATGCTATGTACATCTATATACAAGTATAAACTATTTATATATAAATTCAAATTTATTATTTCCACTAAATCAAATTAGGTGATAAAGCATAAATTGTACTAAAGAAGCAATTTGGAAGCATGATTAATCTTCTAAGCACTTCTCCTTATTCTCCCCCCCCACACCCCAAAATTTATTTTCCTGGAAAAACTTTTCAAAAAAAATGATAGCCATTTATATGTATGTAAATAGTATACGAAAGTTAAAGAAAAATCCTTGGACCCCGTTTCGAGAAATCTTGAAAAAAAAATTCAGTAAAATCGCTCTTTCAATAATTGGAAGACGGATTTTACTAGAAAAAAAACTTATTAATTATTACCTATCACGGGTGGCTATACCCCGGCACTGCAGCCAACAGAGGCTTATTATGCCATCGCCGATAACCTCTAGTAGTTGAACCCTCCCTCCCTAAGAAGTTTTAGGACTTTCACCGCCAGTTCATTTTGGGCTACTATCTCCTCAGGTCGCAATGTACCAAAGGTCTCGTGCCTCAATTTAGTTATTGCAACGCAATCAAATAGCAGGTGGCGGGCCGTTTCCTCCTCCTCCAACTGACATAATCTGCATAAGAGTTCCACGCTGATGAGTACTACCTTGTGCAGATGCTTCCTGAATCTGCCATGACCCGTAAGTAGTCCCGTCATCAGAGAAATCTGGCTCCTACTCAGACTAAGGGTCGTTTGGGTCCTTCGTTTACACAGCCCCTGGCATCATTCTTTTGCTGTGTGTGGCACCTGGGCTCCCCCTCCAGAGCTCTTCATGCTTACTACGAAACCACTCCCTAATCGCCGCACGAATCGCTCCGCCAGTGATCCCCAGGACAGGCTCTCGACTAATGAACGGAGTATTTGCCCCGTTCCTGGCCAGTTGGTCAGCCATCTCATTTCCCTCAATCCCTATGTGTCCAGGCACCCATATCAGTTGTACCTTGTTGTGGCCTGGAGAGTCTCGACAATGCCTCTCGACATTCCTTCGCTAGGGATGAGGTAGTTGTGCAAGCCTCTAGAGCTTTCAGTGCAGCCTGACTATCCGAGAAAATGCGTATGACTTTGCCTCTTGGGCCTCTACGCAGGTTCTCCTTGGCACAGACCATATAGCAAATACCTCAGCCGAGAATATTGTGGAATATCTGCCCAGCGGTCTCTCAATATGTACCTGTGGGCCCATTCCACACACTCCTGCTCCAGTGCCACACCCCATCCAGTAAACCACAAGTGTCCTGCCCGGTAGCGTTTTTCCCACCTCTTGGTCCATTCCGCCCTAGAACCTAGCAACATCCGAAATGGAACCTCGAAGTTATATATTGGACAAATGCTATCCTGGGCCATGCTTAACACCGGGCCGGATTGACCTTTAGCAATATGTCCAAATGTTTGGCTAAGGAGCCCCTCTGCCTCCAAACACCATTGTTGCGCCATCTGTGTGCACTGACCCTTGCCTCTGCCTGCACCAACTTAGTGTCAGATATGATAAACATCAAATTTGAGGTACCTATGAGTTATCTTTCTGAAATATTTTGTTCATACACACACACACACACACACACACACACACAACATTCTCGAAAAAAGATGTTCATACTGAAAGGAATTTGAAAAACCATAAATTTCGAGTAAAAATTCAACTTCGAAAATTTTATCCATATTGTCATTTTTAATAAAACAAATTTAATTTTTAATAAAACCGACTACTACTTTATGCCGAATATTTATGCTTATCTATATTTACAGAACTCCACAATCTGTAATACTTCAGTTCAATATTGAATGAATATTCCAGATTCTAAAATGATGAAGGTAAACATTGTAACAAAAATGTGGCCTAATATCGTTGCCTGTTGTGTACCAAGTTTGTTCTTTTTGTTCCAATTTTAAGCAAACAGAAATTATTCTATCCACCCTTTCTTCTCTTGTACTTAGTCCTAATTGATTTACTTATATAAACATTGAATTTTAATTAATTAATAATTGAAAATTATCTTTTATATTTGCTTTATAACTCCACTGAAGATTATTATTAAATATTAAATTAATACAATAAACAATTGTGTTTGTGGAATATTTATGAATCTTTTACAATGAATTATTTGTATTTATCTCTTGGAATTATGAAATTCAAAACATTCTATTCTATTCCATTTCAATTGTTGTACGTATTTACATACAACACCCATTCTGAATTTATTATAAGCCACCATTTAAACAGTAAAAACTTGAAATGAAATTGTTTTTGTTTAAACTCAAAACAATTGTCTCGGTTTTATATTATTTTAGATTTCTAGGAAAACATTGTAATCTTTTGAAATATTAAACCTTTCAATTTTCTCCTTAAAGGCATATTGCTAGACCTTAGCAATCGCTTCAATAAAATGCTGTCTCTATGCTATTTCCCTGAGGTTTTGGAAAACGTTCAAAATCATCCTCATTCGTAAATCCGTCAAATCCCTTCCGACCAATCGACCAATCTCCTTACTAAGTTCCGGCAGCAAAATACTCGAAAAAATCATTCTATCCAGATATTCAGAACATTTCGACACTAACAACATATTAACTAGTTTGGCTTTAGACCAGATCATTCCGCAGAACTCCAACTGACTAGAATAGTTGACGACATTACACAAACTACCAATTACAAAAACACACTGGCATGATTACTACCCGACACAGACAAAGCCTTCGACAATGTCTGGCATACGGGTCTTCTTTCCCGCCTCATTGAATTCAACTTCCCTCTATATCTTACTAAACCCATACACACATACCATGCCAATATAAAATCTTACATCCAACTAAACACGGCCTCCTCTGACTCCTCACAATAGCAGCAGGCGTTCCCCAAAGTTCAATCCTATGTCCCCTCCTATTCATCACCTACATTAATCCTCTTTCCAAATCTCCTCATATCAATCTAGCCTTTATACGCTGATAATGCTCCACACATCATCATGGAAAATTTACACTATTAGTAACAGATACATCTGAAATAGGCAAACAGACAAAATACTACACTAAATGGAAAATAAAAATAAATATGCCAGAACTAGCCAAGATAGATTAGAAACGGGGGGGGAGCCTCATTCCACTGCGACCTACAAGACGAAGTTTATTGTGGATCCCCTTCAATTATAGCATAACCACAAGCTTTGCCCTCCTGATCAGTCCTAGCAAAGCTGAGAGCGGCTCCGTCATGAAGCTTATAGCTTCGGGATTGCCTGTCCCCAATTGAAGGTACCTTATCCTCGCCAGGCCGGCGCATTCACAGAGGATGTGAGGCTTCTTCCTCTGCCTTGCAAAATCGGCTTACCGCACTATCTGCAAGTTGTAGATGGTGCATGTGTCTGTTCAGCCTACAATGCCCTGTTAGTAGATCCACAATTAGCCTTAATCCCTTCGGGAATGGCTCAATAGATCTCTGGTAAATTTAGGCAAATGTCTCTTGTGATAAAGAGCTTTGCCTGCCTCTGTCCTGGTGATCTCTCCCACCAAAGCAGACGCTGTTCTTGTTTCAAACCTTTGAAGAAGTTTGAATAAGGCTCCTGGACAAGCCGCAGAAGGGTTCGGGGCCTATAAAGGTATCCTGCAAACCCTCCCTTTCTAGGGCATCCGCCCTTTCATTGCCCAGAAACCCCGCATGTGCCGGCACCCAGGCGAGTGTCAGTTTGTTCCGAGTATCCACCTCGGTTAGGGCAAGTAGGCTATCCCACACCAGACAAATTAAATACAAATTAAACTAGGCAAATCAAATACAACAATACTTTGATCCCATGGACTAATAACATCAAGTACCTTGGAATAACTCTGAACAACAAATTGAACTTCACGACCTGCGCACAGGACAAAGTGAATTCTGGAAAAATGACTATAAGACTACTCTTCACGTTACTGTCACGCGACTCAAAAATTACTAAACAAAACTCCTTCCGTACAAAGTCGTCATTAGGCCGATGTTACTTTACGCTTCCTCCGCCTGGAGCCTGACTAGTAACAGTAATATCAAAAAACTTCAGATCACTCGGAACAAATTTCTAAAGACTTGCAATTGACTCACCATGACACATACTATAATCAACCAACTTCACATAAAATCTTCAGTAATCCCAGTTTTTAATTGTTCATCCAAAATCATCTTCTGAAACCCCTCTCTCCACTTTACCGCGAAATAACCAACTACGATTCTTCCATTCATTAAAGCCATAAAAGATTGAAACACGTTCTCTCTTATTATTTTCCTAAACATGTAAGTAGGTTATAATGTTAATTATATTATTGTATATAATTATGTATACAGGATGTCCCAAGGTATATGGATAACGACTTTTTCTCGGAAACTAAGATAGCTAGAAAAAAACTAAAAAACACGTGTCCCCGTAGTTTTTTGTTAAAAATCTAAATTTAATTTGCAAATTTGTTTTGGTGCTTCGAGAAGCGAGATACAGGCACCAACTTCATTTTTTCAAATAGGGAGGTGTGGTTTTTATTTAATAAATAGATTCCTCTATTTTTTGTAAGAAAAATTTACTTGAACGGTTTTTTTCTGTGAGTGATATTTTACAAGTTATGAATGAAAACATGATTCTTATAAGAAATTTCAAAACGATATTTATAATGGGTTTTTTTTATTGAATAAGAAGAAACGTACTATTTTATTATAAATTTTACTCCTCACTAATTACAGATCTTGCTCGAACTGGCCTCCACCATTAGAGATGTATTTCTTTGGTCGTAAGGTACAAGTAGCAAGAAAAAGCATGTTTATGCATCTCTAATGGTGGGGTTACGTTTTATATCCTGTACACTTAGCATTCCAAATTTAAACAAAATCATTGTAACTGTTTTAGAGAAAGTTCCAAAAAAAAAAATCTCAAAAACTATTTCTCTAAATACGCACCTCCGGTCAACCTATTTTCTGCAAATTTGGAATTCGAGTAATGTCTCTAATGTATCTTGATATTATGTACGTGATAGAACCATATATTTTACTGAAGTGAAAACCTTAACGTTTTTTTTTTTTTGGAAATTTACAACAGCAACATATATGAAGATTCTAGGTATAGTAAGAGAGAGAGAGAGAGAGAGAGTGATAATTAAACAAAGAGAAAAAAAATACAGAGTTGAGAAACAATCCAGTGGTAACACTCTATTTAACTTTATCACTCACATTAAACCAAAGTGGATGTCGCAAGGCTACTGGTATTTAAACCATCTCGGAGGGTTGTCGGGTAGAGTGGTATGTGGTATGTCGGACTAGAGGATTAGGTTGTGAAGATAGGGTATATAAAATTTCTTATATCTGAATTGTTTACTTCTGTTAAAAATGTGACTTTTAGATCATTCTGAACGGTTTGATTTTGAATATTTCTATGAGATAACAAAGGATCGAGATCTGTGAGGAGAATATAGCAGGTCGTCTGGAAATACAAACTTGATAAATTGATTTTTCATTTTTTTTTTTGTAACTTTCTAGAGAAAATGGCTGCAACGATTTTTCTTTGAAGTTGGTATATCAAATAATCATTAAAAGAGCTATAACTTTAGTAGAATATAATAGGCGATTCTGGGAATGGAATTTACTCCCTCAGCTCCTTCTACCACTCAACCCCCTGGTGAGGGGGTGGAGGAAGATTGATAGGGGTGTTGGGTGGTAGAGGTGAGGAGTTGGGTGAGGGGTTGAATTCCATTCCCAGAATCGCCTATTATATTCTACTAACTTTTATTTGTAACATTTTACCCGGGAAAATTCATCTAAGCAGGTTTCTGTGGATGGGGTGCCATGAGGCTTTCCACTAAAGTGCCAATTCAATATATTGTACGATTCTATATCTAAATAATATTAATAATAATTAAATCTAACATCAAAGTTCCATGTTTGCAGAAATTCGGTTTACCAGAAACGCAATTTCTTTGTCTAATCGTATTCGTTCAACACATACTTTGTTCGTACACGAACACACACACACACACAACGCAAACACACACGTTTGTGTATGTATAGTTTGTGCATATATATAGTTATTATACCAAGTTCAATGAGGGGCGGGTGTTGGTGTAGTGGTTATGAGCGTGGACTTGTAAGTGGGAGGACCCCAGTTCGAGTCCACCGTAAAACTGCTAAATTTTATATTTGTTTAAAAAATGTTAATAGTAAAGTAGGTGCTTCCGCCCCCGTCCACGACACCTAATTTGGTAGTTGGAGTTAAGCCCGCCTGAAAAAATAGGCATTACTTTACTTACCAAGTTCAATGAAACCCGTCAGAGTTTGTAAAGAAAATTCGGAGAAAGCTGAAAAAAAAACTGTTCAGTAAAAATGCACTTCTGGTGGGTTAAACTCATCTCATAGGGGGCAGATAATAAAAGTAATTAAATTAGGGTAATAAAGTAAGTAAGGGTGGTTATTGTTTGAAATGGTTTGCTAATAGTTTTAGTACCAGGCACCTGTTATGAAGGGTTGCCCCCTATCACATGGTTTAAGGGACATTTTGTAATTTTCTAAATCACAAGAAGGAAATTATAAGATAGAATTTTCCAAGATTTCCAAAATTATTATGAAAATTAATATGTTGTGAAATCACAGAAAAAAATGTTCTCATCCCAAACACTCATTTGGATTTCAGACTCATCTTGCTGCATTGGAAAGAACCCAACAAACACCAAAAACATTAAATTAGAATACCATGTTATATAAGAAATATCCACAATAAAATAAATTTGGCGGCCTAAAAGGCCTTGTCGAAAAAAAAACTAAACCTATCGTGTACTAACTAATAAAGCAATAATTACTAATAACTACTTATAAAAATACTTCTCAGCATCTACAAAATCCTTAAACAAATCTCATTTGTCGAAAACCTACTCTTCCAAATGTACTCTACTAAGTAAGTTTCGAATGAGTAGTATACATACGGCCAATTCGTCTCCTCATGTCTCTTTTTATTTTCAACCAGTGGGATTCTATACTTTGAGTATCAACCATTTTATCTCGTAGGGTCACAAAATTTAAACAGTAGTTTACCTAAAAGTGGTGTAACCCTAACGAATCTAAACTTTGGTAGCCTCTCCAGCTATCTGTGATCACGGTAGTTCCCCCACCATTTAATGTTTTCGTCGTAAAGTTGTGGCATCTCTTTTATGCTCCACCGGTAAAAAACACTTTTTGGTTGACCTATGTAACAGCAACCAAAGAGAAGCTCAGCAACCAAAGAGAGCAAACAGAAGCTCAACGACTCTCTCGGATTGGAGTGGAAGAAGCTGTATAAATATAGCGACGGACAATACATATAAACACAGTTGAATTCAGTTCAATACATCCAATTACTACGTGTCATTTTCATACCACTCTACCGTAAAACATTTCTCTATTGTAAAGTCCAGGCAGTCTGTATCGCTTAATTAATATAATAGTTAACCAGTGTTAACCAAGTCTTCTTTTTATATCATCGAACCAGAACTAAATTCTTTCCACCTAACATATCCATTATAACTTATCTATACCACCAACTACCCAACGGGTCTTTTGTTACTCTACCTGTATTAAACTTTCTAGGTCCAAGTGGGCTTCTAATATTGCACATTCACCTCTAATATTGCGTTTGTCCTCCCAATATTTTCGCTGTTCTCAATCAGCCAATTTAAAATTAAATTCCGAAAAATATCTAGAATTTTTGTTACGGTATTGTGGCATAATCCCGTTCCCTTAACTAAAGTGTTTTGAGGATATTTACAGGAAACATTACAGTCATCGAACTTGTCGAGGGGAAAGTAATAAAACTTATCGCAAATAAGAGAATGTACGTAGTATTAATTATATATCCATTACCTGGAAACCGTTCACTATTTTATATCTATTCCAAGAATAATAAATAACAAATTATTCTCATTTCACACAATAATCATAGTAATTATTATTTTTATACTGTTTTCATTTTTCTTGTAATTGTTAGTAGTTTCGTGTTTAAAAAGGAATTTCTTTTAAAAATAACTATAAAGTTGATTTGGATTAAACTCATCTCATAGGGAGCAGGTAAAAAACATTAAATTTGGGTAATAAAAGTAAGGGTGGCTATTGTTTGAAAGGATTTGCTAGTAGCTGTAGTAGCAGGCATTTGTTTTGAATGGTTGCCCCCTATCACTTCCAATTCGTCTCCTCATGTCTCTTTTTATTTTAGACCAGTGGGATTCTATAGTTTGGGTATTAACCATTTTATCTCGCGGGATCACAAAATTTAAGGAGTGGTTTACCTAAAAGTGGTGAAACCCTAACGAATCTAAACTTTGGTAGCCTCTCCAGCTATCTGTGATCACGGTAGTTCCCCGTTTAATGTTTTCGGCCAATACCGTCGTAAGGTTGTGGCATCTCTTTTATCCACTACAGATAAAAACACTTTTTAGGTGGCCTATCTATACCATCATTTACCCAAAGGATCTTTCTTCCTCTTTAATCTGTATTAAACTTACTACGCCCAAATGCGCTTTCATCCACCTCTACTATTGCGTTTGTCCCCCCTAAACTTTAAGGCTGTTCTCAATCAGTCAATTGAAAATTAAATTCCAAAAAATATCTAGAATTTTTGTTACGGTACTGTGGCGAAATCCCGTTCTCCTAACTAGAGTGTTTCGAGGATACTTGAGTATCCAACCCTTTATCACTAGCACTATCTTGTCCAATGGCACTTTTACTAAATTGAACACAGCGTTCGTTTTCAAAAAACTTTTTTTCTCGGCAATTTCTGTTCCGACAGCGATAAACTGGTTCTTTGCCAACGCCTGGGAAACAAAAACAAACAAAATACAAAATAAGTAAATTAAAAATCGGTCAAAATGTACAATTGCATGATTACACAAAGATAACTTTGCCGTATTATGCATTAGGTCAAACGTTTGGTTACTTTAATTTTTTTATTATTTTTTATTTGTTAATTTGCAACTGTATTATATACATTAAGCAAAAGTGTTACACAGTAAAAAAGAAGAAGTAATTGAAACACCGAGTGATAGCTCAGTGTCACAACCAGAATACATGATGAAAGACACCAGCTAGCGCTGGTACTTTCTAGACTCTACTGAGAGTTATCAGCAATTAAATCGCGTGGCCAGCATCTTTTTAGGCGACGTGGTGGGTTATCGGGATGAGTGCTTGTAGATAAGGATTGTGCAATGGGATTTGGGTGTGCGGAGAGTCTATCTTGGAATCTTAGGAAACGGGTCTGGATTAATTCATTTACATATGGGATATTTAGATCATGGTGTAGGATGCGGTGTAGAAACGAAGAAAGGAGCATTAACAATACGACGAAGGACTTTGGATTGAAATGATTGTATGAGCTGGATATTGGATGGTTTAGTGGAGCCCCACAGTTCTGCTCCATATGACCAGATAGGTCTTAATAGAGTTTTGTAGAGTGTTAGTTTGTTGTGAGTACTCATAGTAGATTTAGGTCTAAGTAGTCTTCCTAGTAATCCATTACGTCTGTTAAGTTCTTTTCTTTTGAGTCGAGTATGAGGATTCCAAGTTAAGCGTCGAACAAGGTGAAACCCTAGAAATCGAATCTGAATAGAAGTGGGTAAGTTAGCGTTATTTATAGTAAGTGGAGAGCAGGTCTGTCTTCTTAGTGTGAATTTAACTTGTGGGCATTTATTGGTGTTCAACTTAATTCTCCGTATTCTGCTCACCAACCTTCTATGAGCTCAAGGTGGCCACCTTTAATAAAAAAAATAAAGATAAACATATTGCTTTTATTAATTTAAATATTATATTAACTTATATAATTACGTACCGTTGGATTCGATGGTTTGACCAGAACCACAACTTAACACATATCATAAATTGACTTATTAGGTGGTGTTTTACTAAAATTGTGCGATTCCTACGGCTGCCACATATTTCCCGCAACTAGATAAACTTTTCAGAAATTCCATAATTCTATTCATTTGAAGCTGTATGTACTTAGTAATGATGCTGGGATACGAATGATCAACTAAATTTTGAAAATGTCCCTTAAATCATGCCATATGGGGCAGATAAAAAAAGAATTTACTGCTTGGTCAGACCATAGCTGGTAGTAATCCCAAAGGTTAGGCCAGGGACACACGAGTCCCACGAGCCCATCCAGGCGATACTTTTAGTGCAAGAACTCATGAGACGGGCGATCGCCCGGCCAGAAGTTCTCCATTCCATGCATTTCTATCTCGCGGTTATATTGTCAGTTGCTGAGGAAGGGCTGCCCGTCCGGGTGATCGTCCGTGACGTTTGTCCTGCACCATAGGCCCCAATGCCCCTCTCCCTTGTCTCACGGGCGATCACCCAGCCCGGGCGTCCTCTGCTGTAGAGAATACTCACGGGTGATTTTAGAGGGAGAATACTTCACGGGAAGGATGTCGTGTGTCCTGGCCTATTCACTCCAATGTATTCCCCTTCTACACGGAGCCCGGATAACACTCGGACGGGCGATCGCCTGTGTCGTGTGTTCCTAGCCTTAGATAATGTATACCTAGTCAACTTCTTACCTGCCCCCTATGAGATGAGTTTAACCCCTCTATCAATTTTCTTCAAACAGGGTCAATCAATTTTCTTACTAAAATTAATATTAAAAGTAAGACAGAATGATAGTAAATTAAAAACAGCATTTAGACGAAAAAATAACCTCTACTCTCTCCCCAACCCCCCCCCCTTACAATAAAGATTACCGGAGAAATGTCTGAAATAAAAGTTGTAACATTCTGTATGTTATAAAGAAAATCGTTGCAATCATTTTCAAGAAAATCTCAAAAATTGAAAGAAACAATTTTCAGTAAAGTGGTCCTACTTTCCGATTGACCGATTTTTGACCACAAAACCATACTGTCAGGCCCCATGGTGGGAACTTGACTAAATAAAAGTTTAACCTTTCTTGTGATTTTTCGCTTTTTGTGTTTAGCTGACCATACGCATATACACACACACACACACACACACAACACACGGGGCAAGAGAGACCAATTTCTAAAAAATCTCTTTTTCGGCCTCAAGGGACCTCAAAATATTATATTTCCGATGAAAACTTGATATCGAAAATTTGACACGATAGCAAGTACTTCCTCTTAATTAGGGAAAGAGTAAGAGGTGTATAAGTAGGTGGCAAAACCATATTTCTAAAGTAAAATATTAAACAAATAAATGTACGTATTAAATGTTAAATAATGACTAATCCGAAATTAATATTATAAAATCAATACAGAATTTATAACAAATTTGAAGATCATCCATAAATAACGTTGATGGTTGTTGTATAAGGAAATGGCAGACTAAAATTGAGCTCTTAGATTGTTTAAAATTACCAGATAAAATAACCAATCTCAGATTCAATGTCACACTAATTCTAGACACTATGTTATGTTACCTGACCTCCAAAATGAATTCTTTCTGGTAACTGAAAGTATTATATAATAATTTTTTTGTTGAAGGTTGTGGTTTTGTAGAATTTAATATGAATTTTCCACATAGTTTTATTACTTATAAGAAATAAATGAGGGGAAATAAAGATGATGAAGAATGAAACTGTTTCTAGAATTGAGTGAGGCAACTTAAAATAATGAAAAGATCTTAGATGGAATTTATATTGATGGAAAAATATTAACTTTTAGATCAATTATTTTAATTGGTTAAAACTCAGAAAAATAATCATATGATCTCCCTTCGCTTAGGGCAATTAATACCATTTAACTGTCTTTAAAAAAAAAAAAAAAAAAAAAAATCTGGTGTGAAACACTCACCCAACTTTCTCTTACTCCAGTTCTCAAAATTATAATTGACTAATTTTATAGTTTGTGTACCAAATTTAATGAAATTCTTCGAAAACTGAAAAAAAAACTGTTCATTAAAAGCACACTTCCGGTTTATTAATTTTCTTGAATCTCGGAATTTTGGCCCGCTATTTATTTCTAATTAATTTTGTTTGGATGATAGAATTGTATAATCAACTATGATAAGCACTTTAAAAAGAAAAACATACCACCACACATCCGCTAAAAGTGCCCTTAAATGAATTTTCCCAAAGAAATGTTTTAAATAAAAGTTGTAGATCTTTGTAAGTTTAGTTTATATTTAAAGTTTCGCGAAAATCGGCGAAGCCATTTTTGAGAAAATAGCGAAAAAGTGAAGAAAAAAAAACATTTAATAAAGTGGTAAAGTAAACGCACTTCCGGCTATCCGATTTTTTTTATAACTCGGAATTTCAACAACATATTTAATTTTAATTAACATTATTTAGATGATAGAATTGTTTAAAAAACTGTAATAGCACTTTAGATGAAAACTAAACCCCACCCCTCTCCTTCATAACTGGCCTTAAATGTATTTTCCCAGAGAAATGTTTCAAATAAAAGTTGTAGCTCTTTGTATGTGTAGTTGACATACCATGTTTAAAGAAAATCGTTGGAGCCATTTTTGAGAAAAACGTAAAAACGAAAAAAAACAACTAGTAAGTGTACTTCCGGTTGAGAAATTTTGACAGATAACGTACTGTCAGATCCCATGGTGATATCTAAACGGAATAAGTTTCAACTTTCTATGGTTTTTCGTTTTTGAGCTATGCTGTTCACATACACACACACACACACAGACCATTTTAAAAATCGCTTTTTTGGACTCAGTGGACCTCAAAACGGATATTTCCGGTGAAAACCCGATATAGAAAATTTTGATACGATTACAACACTTCCTCTTACTAGGGAGTAAGAGAAAGTAAAAATGGCAATATTTACAAATGTTTATTGGGGCTGGCCTTGAAAAAGTTGTAGTGGTTATAATCGTACACCTGGCGGACTTGCTTGGAGCACCGTCTGTCTGTTACCAGTTTAAATTTAAAATTCCAGAAATCTCTAATATCAATTTAATGTAAATACATTTTTCCTAGATTAAAGAAAATTCCAAAGAATTCAAAAACCAATTCTGCAAAGACGCACTTTTCGTAAAACGATTTTCTACTAATTTATACATTTTTGCAACGTTTCTAATGTATCTTGACGTAAATGCAGTTTATCCTATTACTCTTAGTTTAATTATTGCCAGATTATTATTGTATTTGCTGGGTAAAAAGTTTGGTCGTTGAATGGTTAATGGATTTCGCAAATGAACTTTCGCCTAGATCCTGGCAAACACCCAACCAACCCTCATTAAACAAGCATTACAATACAATAATAAATATAATTTTCTCTACTATCAACTATAATTTATGTCAGAAATTGGTTTATACTGTGACCATTGTAGTAGATAGCGCTGCATTAAAAACCTTTTTAAGATAGAAATCAACAATTTCGTAGAATTGGTTTTTACCAAGAAATACATTAATTATACATAAATCCTAATAAATCGATTCTTTCCAATAAAAAAGTATTATCGTTTCACTTTCTACCAAATATTATAATTTATAAGAATGCAAATCGATATTTTTATTTCATTAAAAAAAAAATATCTATTATGACATATATTACAACTTTCTCTTACTGAAGTTTACATAATTATTATTGACATATATCCATTATTATATATGTTGTATACTGCTTCAAAAAAATGGTAGTTAGTTTATCAAGTTCAAAATAATTCATTGATGCCCCACTCTAGAACATCGCAGAAAAAATACCGTTCAGTAAACTTCACTTCTGATCAACTGATATTCTTCAAAAATCAACATTTTGGCACTACATTTGATTCTTATAAATATCATACACATAATACGATAAGAAGGAAATCTATTTACGTTAAAGCGGTACTTCCGGTTGACCGTTTTTTTTTTTTCTTAAACCTTATTGTTAGGTCCCTTGGCGGAACTTAAGGTTCGTTAAAGTAACGAAGTTTGAACCTTCTGAGTTTTTCCGTTTCAGAGTTATGCTGACCACAAGCATACACAGTTTTATTTCTAAAAACCACTTTTTTAAATTTATCTCAAAACGTCCCTTAGTTCTCTATGAGAACTAGATATAAGAAATTGATGCTTTTAAAGGTACCTATTACAGATTTTCTTTCTAAATATACAAATAGATATTAGTAATATGAAAATAGCTCCAGCGATCTAGTTCCTAGTTTGAAAGGCACTAGGCGTTTTGAATTATAAGCACTGTAGAAAAAGAGAGACTAAGTAAGTCTTACACCAGATTTTTCTTTGTTTGATTATTATTATTTTTTTTTTTTTTCCAAATTCCTCGCGGCCCGCAGGGCCTGTTTCCAGTATTTGGTATTTAGGTTCTTACTGGAACCGGATAATTGTCATATGATGAAAACAAAAGAAAAAGAAAAACATGTCCGTGCTAGTCTCTGGCGTCTTCCCTTATAATGCGGCAGGTGTGGAGTACTACAGCCTGCTGCATCTCGTATATGATGGTCCTCCTGATTCCCATCATGCAGAGGCCCTCCCCCAGCGACCGCGGCACAAGTCCCGTGGCTGAAATAATCAACGGGACTATCTCCACCCCTGAGACTCCTCTCCATACGCAGATATTTCTGCCGCCAGTGGCCTGTATTTAGCCAATTTCGTGGTATACGCGCGGGCTATGTTGGCGTCATCCGGGACAGATACATCAATCAGCCACACCCTGCCTGTTATTTTGTTATGCCAGATCACATCCGGCCGGGTGTTGGCGACAGCATGGTCCGTCAGTACCTCTCTGTCCCAGTACAGGAGACACCGCGCGTCTTCCAGCACTGGAAGGGGGTCATACTTGTAGTATGGGGGGGCATCTTGAATCAAACCGAGTTTCTGCGCCAACTCTCTGTGTAGGATCCTGGCCACACTGTTGTGCCTTTGGAGATAGTCTCTTTGTGCCAGCAAGGGGCACGCCGCTAGCAGGTGGTGAACTGTCTCCGGTGCAGCCCGGCATAGTCTGCACCTTGACGTCGGCGACACCACTATCATTCATGATGCGGTTCCTGTAGTACCTGGTGGGAACAACCTGGTCCTGTATCGCGATGAGGGCACCTTCCGTTTCCGGAAACAGCAGCCCACGCGTCAACCAGGCCACGGACGCCTCCTTGTCAATCAATTCTCCATCTAGTGCTGCCGGGTATTGTCCGTGTAACGCCTTTCTCCGCCAGGTCTCGCCCACGCTAGGTGGGGGCTCATTATCCACCTCCACCCTCGTAGGCTCAGCACTCAAATTCAGAGGGGTAAAACCCGTATCACCAGCAAGCATTGCATCTATCAGCCCTGATCCCCGCCGTGCCAAGAAATACTCCCGCATTCGGTTTACCTGGGCTTCGTGCTGCGCGATTATATCCACAACACCCCTGCCGCCTTCCGCACGTGGGAGGATAACCCTCTCCACCGCCGCCCTGGGGTGGTGCTTGTTTTGCGCTGTCAGCGAAGTACGCACCATACGCTGCAATGCACTAAGTTCTGTGCTGGTCCATCTGATTATCCCATCAGATAAAAGTGTATGAAAGCACCGGGACACAGAAAGCGTTGATCGGGCGGGTCAAATTACCACTATGAAGCCCACTCCGCGCGACAGCCTGTAGACGTTGGCGAAACTTTGCAGTTACTTCCTGCTTAATCGTCGTGTGCAGGACTCCTTTACTTTGCTGTATGCCAAGGTATCTGTAGCTGTCACCCGACGCCAATGCCTCCATTTCAGTACCGTCCTCCATCACACATGGCGTGGGGTTCACTCTTCCCCTGATGATTGTTTGGGTACGGCACTTGTCTAGTCCGAACTTCATAGTTATATCAGCCGAGAATCGTCGGACTGTATCGATCAAAAGATCAAGGTGGTCCTTACGGGCAGCATATATTTTGAGGTCGTCCATGTAGAAGAGGTGTGACAGCCTGCTTCCGGGGGCGGCGGAACCCCATGCATATCCGTATCCGGAAGATTCCAGCAATGCCGATAGCGGGTTAATCGCCAGCACAAACCATAACGGGCTTAAGGCGTCTCCCTGAAAAATTCCTCTCTTGATTTGGATCATTTCTGTCCGAGTCACTTCCTCACTCGCTGGCATCACAATATGAGTCCGCCAGCTGCCCATGGCCACATTAAGGAATCTTATGACATTGGTAGCCACGCCGTACAGTTTCAAAATATCAGTCAGCCAAGTGTGCGGAACTGAATCATAGGCCTTCCTGTAGTCTATGTATGCCATATACAAATTACGCTTTTGTCTTTTGGCCTGTTCGGTGGCTACTGCGTCTATAATAAGCAGCTCTTTGCATCCATAGGGGCCTCGCGCACAGTCCTTTTGAACGTCTGCGATGATATTCTCACCATCGACGTAGTCGTGCACTCGTTTCGCTATACACGCTGTGAATAACTTATACAGTGTGCTGAGACAGGTGATCGGTCTGTACTGTGTCGGGTCTGTTGCGTCTCCCCCCTTGTGCTTCAAATAGGTTACGCCGAGTGTAACATAATAATAATGATAATTATTAATGATGATGTAATAATAATAATAATAATAAAAATTATTATTATTATTATTAGTTATAAAAGGAAGCCACCAGATCTCCTCCAGGTTGATATCCAAATAACACTTCCATTCAACCTCTCGATCCTGACACAGTAAGTGAGAATATCATTGACTTTCAGCTGACCTAAATCCTACACCCACATCTGGCTTAAACCAAATAATCTAAATCTAGTCTCCGTATTGCCAGTTACACTGACCACTATTATACAGTTTCTCTCTGACCAACTTCACACCGGTCTACACATGGCATTGTCTTCCTTCCCTTCGGTGTACAGGTGAGCAGCTACAGGAAACATGTCCGGGATCATAACCGCCGACAGGACTTTGTGAGACCTGGCCTAAAACCCTTGTGGGTAATCTATAGCAGCGCCCACTCTAGCGGTTACGTCGCCCCGAACAAATTTCCGCCCCTTAAGTATATATATATATTTAAGCAAGTCTATGCATGTTCAAACACAAGCTGAAGCAGCACTCTGCTCGCGTGCTAATGCTATTCTGTTCAGAGAAGTATATGCATGTTCAAACAAGTTCAAGCGCCATCCTTTACAAATTCTGCGTTATTTTTTCAATAACAGTGTAAATATGTTTAGCTTTTAGAATTTTTTTTTTCTTTTAGTTTAAGGCCTCTCAACATCTGTGATCATTGATGGCCCGGAGCCTACTCAGTGCACTGCCAGCCTCCGGATAGTGTTCTCTCGTTACCGACAACACAACCATCACCGGACAGTGAGCTGTAGAGGCTCCTAGGAAGAAAAAAATCTAAGGGCAGCGCAACTGGAATCGAACCTGGGTCCTCCGCGTGGGAGTCCACCTTTTAGACATAGATAATATAAATACGATAAGCACTGTTAACTTCTAGCAAGCGAAAAATCGATATGTGAAATTTTCTATTAATTGAGTATATAATACATCAATATTTTTCTCACAATTACAGCCAAAATGGAGCCCCAGACAAATGTCCGCGTTTCCCGTCCCTAGAACGGACGCTGGCTACAGCCTCTCACTCCATTCAGCGCCACTCCAAGTTTGCTAATCTCTATTTTTTTGATGCTCCCACTGTTTTAGACTGCCAAAACAGGTTCAGAACCACAAAATAATGGGCTAGAATCTTCTTTTGCTACTCTTGAACTTTCTTATTTATCTCATTTCAAGGATCAGAAAAATCTAACTGTTCTCCTTTGAGCAAGAAGATTAACATGTTTTCTGCTAGCTTTGAATCCCAACAAAGAGTTTCACAATGCCTTCGACGATACTGACTATCAGGGAAGATCTTCAACTCAACAATTCCCTCTGGATCGTCTCTAACATTTCTAAGCATTCGGTTATCAATAGATCTCCGCTTGAAACAACAATGCAATTCTACCTGAAGCAGCAGTTTTGTTTTCATTTTTAAACTATCTATACGCAGCAGTTCAACGTTAAATCAAATAAATGTGAAGGTTTTACTTTTATTATTGGAAACATTCATTATATTAATTGTTCGGACTAAATACATATTTATAACTAACATAGCTTTTATTGTTATTTATTAAATGTGCAATTCATCACATTTTACCAAATTGAAATGCGCAAGCATATTCACTTAGAATATTAAGTATTGTTATGTAATGTAATTTTTGTACATAGTTTTAACAAATAACAGTTCATATACAAGGTCACTAACTTTCATACTAAACAATTAAATATCCATTTTCCATTCATTTCTAAGAACATCCGTTTATGCTCAATTACATTGTATTACTTGGAAATATTATATTCCTAGAATTCTTTTACAACCAAAATAATTGAATGGAAAATGACAGTTATAATTAAAAAAAAAATAAAAAAATTAATAAAAAAAAATAAAAACTACTGCGTTTTTGTTGGAAGGAAGTTAATTTTTGTTTTTATTTTTCTTAAATATTTGTATAAGATATTAGATAATATTATATAATACAAGTGGTGGCTTGATTTATGGAATAATTAATTTGTTTTGTATTTTTGTTATTTTGTATGTTTAAACATTTGATTTGTTTATCTCCACAATTATGAAAGCAAAGATTTTTTTTTGTCGTCTTTATTATTTAATACTATTTACAAACATAATAAAATATAATAAACGACAGAGGAAGGGAATAGCTAAGTGGTTAGCGTAATGGACTTCCACGCAGAGAACCCGGGTTCGAGTCCAGCTGTGCTACCCTTAGATTTTTTTTCTTCCTAGGAGCCTCTACACTCACTGCTTAACATCAGTGTTAGTATTGTTTGTAACGAGAGAACACTGTCCGGAGGCCGGCAGTGCAGTGAGAAGTCTCCTGGCGCCAATGACCATACATAGTGACGCGCCTTAAATCAGAAAAAAAATCAGTAAGAAAAGGTCCCGTCAAGTTTCAAGCCAAATGTCGAACTGGTTTAAGCATCGTCTAGTAATTCAGGCCAAATAGCCTTAAATCTTTTCTTCTTAAAGCTATGCACACTATATATACTTACATAAAAACCATGGCAGCATAAATCTATGGACCGTCCTATATCACTTAAGAGCTGCCATAAAGAGTACTCTTGATGTTAAAAAGCAACCAAATTATTATTATTTGTGTTTTATAAGAATACATTAAATGAACAAGGCTATGTTGATGGATATGTCAAGCTTATACAATGTGGTTGGAGTTTAATTATGATTATGAAGTGATTTGTCACTTATAAGATTTATTGAATTGTTTTCTATAAAATTTTATTAGTAGAGTTGACTGAATGAATAATATTAACTATTTTGAATGATGCTGGTGTTAATTAGGTATAATTGCCTTATATTTACATAACGATTACTGAATTGTTTTCAAAAAATTTAATTTTTTTGAATGTTAAAATTTTCTTGTCACGTGTCAACCAACTATTACCTATTATTATTGTATAATTATTTTAGGTTAAGTGGCAAATTTAATTTTTTTTTTTTTAATTTAAGGCGTCAACATCTATGGAGACTTCTCAGTTCACTGCCGGCCTCCGGACAGTGTTCTCTCGTTACAGACCACACTGTCCATCACCGGACAGTGACCTGTAGACGCTCCTACGAAGAAAAAATCTAAGGGCAGCACAGCTGGACTCGAACCCGGGTCCTCCGCTTAGGAGTCCAGTATGCTAACCACTTAGCTATTCCCTTCCCTACGAAATGTAAATTTTGACGGGGGCGTCAAATTGTCAGATAGAAATCGATCATAACAGATAACCAAAAATATCTATTGTTTTGAGAGAATTGATGTAATAAATCTAAGATGGTAGTTCTCTAGAGAATGAAAACTTTTGAATAATGAGACTGAGTGTCTACAGAATGTATTTTTATTTTATTTTATTTTTTTTTTGTAACAGTTATTTGGTTTTGGGACTACATTAAAAAAAAGTTTGGCGCAACAGCCCAAAGTGAGTGAAGCGACTTTTTATTGGTGATCATGTGGTAAGCACGCTGTGGTTCCCACAGCCATTTAATTCTGGCTTTTGGTACCAAGGCTCGCTAGTAGCTCCCCCTTCCTCCGCAATTTTTCTCATGTTACTTGGTTAGCACCGTCTTTGCCTTGACTGGAGTTGAACCCTGAATTCTCACACCAAAGACGAATTAGCTAGCCATTAGACCAACGCGTGAGGGCATTATATATATATATATGTGTAATATAAAAAAAAAATTATCTTCAAAGTCTAATTGATATAAAGAATTGCACTTTTATACTCCAAACTAAAATCAAAAAATTGTTAGCAACATCGATGAATAATCCATGATTTTTAGTTCGTCTGTACGGGTTGTTGTCAATTGATTATTCCTTAAAAAATAAATATAATCATTCCACCTTAATAATTAATTACATATATAACAAAATGTTGTAAATCTATTACAAAAAAAAAAAATAATAATAAGAAACAAAACAAAAACAGAAATCCGTATTCTTGATTACTATAACAATTAATGGTTTATTTTATTCAATTATTCATTTATTAGATTGATATTTACTTAGTATTAGTGATATTATTAGATGGTCCAGATTTATACAGATGGTTAGCCATAGACGCTAAGAATGGAGGAGCGGATGTATATTGCGAGCACTTTGAATTATTTAAGGCAATGGGAAAGTGTGATAGCAACTTCGACGGCAGACATAGCTGCCATAACTTTAGCGCTTGATAAATTGGCTGAAGTGAACTTCAAAACGGTGATATTGCTAATTGATTTAAAAGCTGCCTTTACAGCAAAATTGAAAGCCACAAAGAGTTTAACCAAAACATCAAAGCTTGCCGATTGAAATTGGAAAGCCTTATTTCAGCTCATTTGGGCATTTAAGGCAATGAAACAGCTGATCGTTTAGCATGCATCAGAGCAGTGTAATCCCAATCTGGAAAAGTGAATCTTTATAATCACTTCCATCGAATATTAGTGAAATCCCCGGATTTGGCAACACTCTCTCACAAGAAAGTAAATGAAGGGAGATCAAATTTCGGATGCTACATCTCGAGCGAAAAGCATGTTGGACTGTACGAGCAAAGATGGCAGAAATGCCTCTCATGGCGAGCGCAAAAAATGACTATCTTATATAATATTACTATTATTTTTATTTATATTTATTTATAAGTTAATTAATTATAATAATTAAAATGTTCTACTTAAACCTGTCTGTATTTTAAAATATTAATTACACCTTGTTATAATATATAAAACATTATTAATACATTAGACATAAAACATTATTATATATAATTATAAAATGACACCCAATTATTAAAGTTAATAAACCGTCTTGAAGTGATACATTACTTTTAGACAGAAATGACGTCTATATCAATTAGAGTAGAACAAATGGATGGAAAGTGAAATATGTCCTCTGCACATATAACAGAGGGCATGTGACAAAAATTCGTTCCTTTTTCCATTTTCACAATTTAGATAAGCAATTCTCACCTCTATCACAAAAATATTTCTTGATAAAGCCAGGGGTCAGACACTCACTAGTTATAATTATATGCAATGTTAGATTAATTAAATGAAATATATGTTTACTAATATTATTTATTGTTATTAGATGAAAAAGGCAATGGCTAAAGTAATTGAAGCAAATATAAAATGTTAACTTCGAACGGAAACATATGTCAAACCTACAAAAGAAAGGGTCAAATAGTAGTATCAATTTCGGCATCAAAAGCGGCTCATTTAAGGTTTTCAAAACTTAAGAGAGATGAATATAAGAAAATGACAAGAACCAATAAAACCGAGCCAACTAAAAATGTTCTATCTTATAATGTGTTTAGTTATTTATCAAACTGAGTTAAGTAATTCTTTTCGCTTTCTCTTACTCCTAGTAAGAGGAAGTATTGTAATCGTGTCAAATTTTCGATATCGGGTTTTCACCGGAAATATTCATTTTGAGGTCCCCTGAGTCCAAAAAGGTGGTTTTTAGCAAATGATCTGTGTGTGTATGTGAACAGCATAGCTCAAAAACGAAAAATCGTAGAAAGTTGACACTTGATATTCCGTTTAGGGATCACCATGGGATCTGACTGTACGTTATCTGACAAAATTCCTCAACCCGGAAGTATCACTTTACTAGTTGGATTTTTTACTTTTTTGCGTTCTTCTCAAAAATGGCTCCGACGACGATCTTTAAACTAATTACATCAACCACACACACAAAGAGCTACAACTTTTATTTGAAACATTTCTCCAGGAAAATGTATTTAAGGGCACTTTTGGGGGAGGGGTAGGGTTAGGTTTTCATCTAAAGTGCTATTTAAGTTTATTAGACAATTCTGACAACTAAATAATTTTAATAAGAATTAAATATGTTGTTGAAATTCCGAGTTTGAAAAAAATCGGATGACCGGAAGTGCGTTTACTTTACCACTTTATCGGGATTTTCTCAAAAATGGCTTCGATGATTTTCTTGAAACTTGGTATATAAACTAAACATGCAAAGCTCTACAACTTTTATTTTAAACATTTCTCTGGGAAAATTTATTTAAGGGCACTTTTAGGGGAGAGGTGGGGTTATATTTTTCTCTAAAGTGCTATCACAGTTGATTATACAATTCTATCATCCAAACAAAATTAATTAGAAATAAATACATGGCCAAAATTCCAAGTTACAAGAAAATTAGTAAACCGGAAGTGCGCTTTTACTGAACAGTTTTTTCAGTTTTCGACGAATCTCATTAAATTTGGTACACAAACTATAAAAGCTGTCAATTATAATTTGGGGAACTGGAGTAAGAGAAAGTTGTGTGAGTGTTTCACACCAAATTTTTTATTATACTCCAGTTCAGACATCATGTCTAGCATCAAATGGACGCAGCGGGAATTGTTTTCTCATTAGTTTTCTGGATTTAATTGGCAGTAAACCATCAATAACTTTTTCTGCAGTTTCTTAAATGAATAATCCAATAAAATTATAAAATATCAATAATAATTTATTTCTTATCAGAATAATTAAAAAAAAAAAAATGAATAAAGGTGACAAATGTGGGCGTGGTCAACATGATAATTCTAAATTTCTGATTGGTTTAGCATACACCCACATTCCACACCTTCACATCTAAACTGTGATTGGTTAATTATTTATACCTAATTATTTCATTGAAAAAACTAGTTTAGAATTTTTTTACTAATTTTCCCTCTGTAGGTATTTATTAAATTAACGAATTGTGCAATAAAATTAAAAAAAATAAAAAAAATCAAGTTATTTCTAACATAATATTTACTGTTTTATATCATTAATGTAAGATATATATAAAGATATATATAAGATATATAAAAAACGCAGACATTTCATTGCAGTATTGAAAAAGATAGCACAAAATAATAATGCAAAACCGTAAGACGCAATGTAAGTCCGCCATTTTGTATTTGGCAGTTTATACTAATGGAACAAAATAAAATTGATGTTAAACACAATTTGCACACAATGTTATTTCATAATGTTCACATACTTAGTTTAAAGAAAATCGTTGGAGTCGTTTTAGAGAAAATTGCAGGTAGTTGAAAAATACATCTCAGAAAAAAAGCACTTCCGGTCATTCGATTTTCTTCTAACTCGGGATTTCGACAACGTATTTTTAATTCTAATTAATATTTTAGTTGATAGAATTGTGTAATAAACTGAAATAGCCCTTTAGAGGCAAACCTAAGCCCTTCCTTCCCCTAAAAGTGCCCTTAAATGAATTTTCCCGGAGAAATGTTTCAAATAAAAGTTGTAGATCTTTGTATGTGTCGTTGGTGTACGAACTATAAAGAATATCATTGGAGCCATTTTAGAGAAAATCGCAAAAAAATGTAAACAAAAAAAATTTAGTAAAGTAGTACTTCCGGTTGAGGAATTTTGTCAAATAACTTACTGCTGTTCAAATAATTAAACGAATATCAAGTTTGAACTTTCTGCGTTTTTTCTATTTCGAGCTATGCTGTTCACATACACACATCCACATACATATACGCACACACACTGACAATTTTCTAAAAAAATCACTTTTTTGACGCAGGGGACCTCAAAACGGATATTTCCGGTGAAAACTCGATATCGAAAATTTGACACGATTATAATACT